>PVIY010006401.1:0-87737 GCA_004026745.1 Myrmecophaga tridactyla | reverse complement strand
AAAAAATAAAACAAAACAAGAGGCTCTATCAGCTGATGGCAACAATGATATTAGCACAATGGAAATTAAATCTGCAACCTCCCACATCTCTAGGACTTTCTCTGGGGGGTTTAATGTGTTGTGCAAATTCAGTCTCAGTTTCTTTATTAAACATAATGAGAAGAGGAAAAGGAGGTTCAGACTTCAAGCTTTCAGGATTCTGTCCTTTGTCTTATTCCAAAGACAGTAATTTAAAAATTCTTCTTGAAATAGTTAACAGTGGGAAACACTTTTCCATGAACCAAAAAGCAAAATAATTCATTTAATGCATAGTACTGTTTTTTTTCTTTAGATTTTAGGAAAAACAAACAAAAACAGTTACAATTCGAACTTTTTTTAATTCTTTGACTCTGAAAATGTAGAAATATTACAGCATTGTCCCCATAATTTAAAGTCCATTGTCATTTGTAAAAAAGAAAGGAATACAACATAAAACTTATTGGTATTTGGCTAATAGTAATGCAAGACTTAAAATAAGCCACACAACTAGCAGGTGTGAGCTGACAAGCAGCAAGGCGACAGGATAGAAGTGTCGAGAAGTTGGCTTGTTATCTCTTAGACAGCCTGTTTCAGGATCATCGGAGTCATTCAGTGCTCCCTGGGTTTGTCTGCTGTTAAATGGAGGGGGTTGGGGGAGGGGAGTTAGGAGGGAGAAAAGAAAATAGTATAGCATTCACACAGTAATGAAATTCAACCTTAAATATTCTGAAATGCAAATAATCTTATAAATAATCTTGTACCACCCAGCAGTTTCAGATGAAGTTGAAATGCTAAATAGCTCCAAATGCAACCTATATACTCTTTTCTGACTGTATTACACTGACGGACATTTTTAAAAATTTTGCTTTTTGCTTTATGTATGAATAAGGAAGGGAGAATGCTGTGATGATGTTTACATGGATTGAGTCTGTATGTACAAGGAAGACTAAAATAAGCATAATAACACCCATAAACAAGACTACATGAATAAAACTAAAATATGGATCAGCCTATAAAAATAATCTGATATACAGATCTGTGGAAATGGAAATGAAAAACACAGGATGTAGTGAAGCAAACAAATGTGTCTGGCACATTTAAGCACACCCTCTCCTGGTTTTGTACCTGTATATTGCATTTAAAGTTATAAAAAGGATTTATTGAAATGATTTGGTATTTAAAGTGAATGAAACATTGGACGTGTCATACTTGCCAGCCAAAATATTAGTTTAACATATTCTGACTCAGTGCCCTTCTGTTAGTTCAGCTCATAAATTCTGTTGTCTCCTGCTCATCTAATGTGCATGGGGCCAAATCTATCTCCTATGGCCCCCTTTTCTTAAAAGGAATCCCTATATGCAGAGCAACAATTTAGAAAATAAAATATTTTCAATTCTAAGATTGTGTCTTTTCTGTGGGAGTAAAAATTAGACACTTACAATTCCACTTAAAAGCAGTTCCATTTATAGCAAATCTGATGTACTTTGAAAGCAACAATTCTTTCATATGGTGTATTTCATCAGTATTCAGAGTATTCAGAATTTCAACCATGTCCAGTAGTCAAGAGATGGCTGACTCCCCATCAGCTCCTTCACTTTTTGAGGCAGACACTGTCTGTTGCTTAGTCTTGTAAAAAGTGCCACGCAAAGCTGGCTTCTAAACAAGCCCCTTTGGCCACAAACTTCCTTCCAATCAGTTATAGCTCCCCAAAACCTCTGATAAAAAAATTCTTGACTAGGCATTGGCCAAACCAGTGTCCACAGCTGGACAAACAGTATTTAACATTATTTCAAACCAACTACATAGGAACCCTCATCAGTTGAAAGCACTTCACCAGCTATGCTGCAACTTGGTGGTGCCCTGTTGTTTGGTAACACCGGAGAACTATGTAGCCCGTGACAAGTGAAGTAAAAGCTTATCTGGAAAACAAATGGTTTATAAAGCAAAAGGAGGATTTTCTTTGGACCCGCACAATTTTCACTGACAATTGTATATGTAACTTGGTTACTTGTTCAACTTTTACTGCACATTAGCCATTAAAGTATTGATACCTTTGAATATGACTAACTATAGCTCCCTTGCCTTGTATTATTTATTCTATCAACTTATCAGGGTATCTGAAATCCCTACATCACTCATCTCAGAAAAATAGCTAGTTTATTTATTCTATCAACCAATTTTTATTGGGCCTACTATGAGCCAGTCATTGCTGTAAGCATTGGAGATACAGAAGTGAATAGATCTGCCTTGAGGAAGTTACACTTCTGAATGGGAAGAGGTGGGATAGATAAGAATATCATTTTATCAGAAGTGCTATGGAGAAAAGTAAAGCAGAGAAGGAGAATATGGGTGCCTGTGTGTGTGTGTGTGTGTGTGTACATGAATTTAAAATCGGGTGATTAGGTACATTCTCACAAGAAAGTCTCTTTAGATCAAAGACCAATGATGGAAAGGGAAGGAATCATGTGAATACTCAAATTAATTTTTCTTTTGAGCTGGTGCATTATCTTGCAATTCCTTGCTGCAAGAATGATACTAGCAAATTTAGGCTAGAGGGAAAAGGGACATGAGTGAATGCTAGGAGGAAAAGATCAGAAGCTGGGACTTTCCCTAACCTGGCTGGTGGCAATGGAAAGCCATTGCAGGTTCACAGGGACAGGAGGGAAGTAAGAGGGAAGTGGTCCAAACTAATGGATGGACAGACAAAACCCCACGGTCGTGGATCCCACCATCATCATTGACTCTTGAGATGGAAAAGAACAGGAAATCCATGTAAGGCAGTGCTCCAAAGGTGAGCACATGCATCCCAGAGGTGGTTCAAGATGACTCACTGGGGGCACAGGATGAAACTGAAGATAGGTACTATTAATAATATGTACCTTCCTTTAAAAATTCTATTTTTCACATATTCTACAATGTAGATAACATATTAGAGAGCAGCACTTGTAGAGACAGCAGTGTACAGTAGATAAAGGCATAAACTCAGAAGTCAGACCCCTGGGTTCAAGCTCAGTGCCAACACTTGATAGTCATGTGACCTTAGACAAGTTATTTAACATTTCAGACCTTAATTTCCTTAACTATAAAATGCTGATGATAATAATACCTACATCAAGGAACTATAATGAAGTTATATCCATGAGTCAAAACTTAAAAAAAGCAGAGAACAGAGGGTGGCACAGGGCAAACAATCAATAACTATTATTATTATTATATAATCTGCATATTAATAAATGTAATGGTTGTGTAGCTAGAACCACTTTAATCTGTAAAGATGTGTAATCACAAAAGTTTGGTGCTCCCAAGCGGCCCTGCTGTGGGGTGGCATGGGGTGGCAGAGTGCCAATTAGGGCAGTTTGCTTTGATCAGAATAGTTTGCTATGCCTCTGCAGAATGATTTACGCAAAAGGCTACACAAGTAAGAATAATTGAAAATCGCTGGCCTATCTCATGCTCAAATAATACTGGAGATGAGGGGAAAAACACTATTAAAAATAATTCATTCTACCCACAGACAGCTGTGGAGGGGGTTCAGCCATAGACGGCGTGTGCAGGCATGAGGGAGGTGGAGGCGCTGGCATAAAGGACCAAGGGAGGCTGGGGAGTTGACTTTCTGGTCCTCTTGGATTTTCAGATGTGCAAAGTAAAGAGGGAAACTCTAAAGGAAATATTTACCTTGTTCAAAATTCAGCTCTAGCACCTACTAGATGCATGGATCTTAGCAAGTACTCAACCCCTTTACCTTCCAATTTCCCCATATACACAGGAATGGTAGAGTTTTGAAAAGAATTAATGAGATATGTGCAAATTACTCAGCACAGTACCACACATCAAATAAGATCTCTTATAGTTATTATCATCACTAATATCACTTTCACTAACACTTCCTCATGGTCTTTCCAGCTTTAAGGTGAGGTGTATCTGTAGAAAATCTTAACAACCTTATTGAAACCTTGGTTCCTCTCCCATGTTCCCCGTCAGGAGAGAAACACAGAGATATTTTTTCCATCTGTATAACATAGTGTAACTATTATGTGCTCACTACGAATTATGTTAAAATATCAGCCACAATTTATCAATATAAAATAGTGCAGAAATACTCCCTCTTTCTTAGTATACACATTCTGGCTGAGAAATAGACCACTCTAGCCAAAATATAAATTGAAGGTGTCTTGCAACAGTCCTTATTTTAAGTATGTAGAACTAATTTTATACCAGGTTGCTTTTTCTTCACAACTGTCAGAGCACATTTAAAATTTTCCAGTCTGCATGTTATACATGCCTTCCAAGTGAGAATTGCTAAATTAAAAGGATTATTTTGGAGGGGCAGTTTAATAATTGGATTAATTTGTTGTTTACTGATTTCTATCTCTGGAGATTAGAATAATACAGTAAAATGCTTCAGATATAATCAACCTATAATTCAGCTGGAATTCAGAGCAGCATGACCTACACAGAACCAGTACTGGAAACACAGTAGTCATGGGTGCTCTTTGAACCCCTTTCTTGCCTCCTGCTAAGAATAGCACAAATGGTCATTTCCTCATCGCCACAAATGAGTTTTTAAGTACTCTGCAAGTGCAAAATGCAAAGGATGTATTAAGTAATAATGTTAGTAATTTCCCCATCGGGAGACTATGACAAATAATTAATTAGCGGCACTCTTGCACAGTACCCTGACAATTCAATGTCATTAGTTTTAACCATCACTGACTGGTAGATCACCATGGAAGCAAATCACAATGTTGCCTCCAACTGAAAGTGTGACATGAGCAGACATTTAAGGGCAGTTACTGAATCTGCAGAATAAAAAATGATCTTTTCTTCAAAGACCTGTCAAAGCAATCACTTAAAATAGAAACAATTAAAAGGAAATGTTTCACTTTTAAACACATCACTGCCCACATGAGGAGGCATTGCCTTAAATAAAACCCAATGTGCTTAACTTGATATTTGCTTATTTTCCCCTCTTTTCTGTCAGTGATAATTGCTGTAACCTAGATAGCAAGTGACCCGCTGCAGATATCTTCTCAATTCATTCAGATTTCAAAAATAAAAGTTGCAGTCTTATCTTCCCCTGCTGGATGATTATTCATCAACAGTTTTGCTGTTTGATATTTTATTCCTTTAACCGTGGTAGTTCTCCAAGTTCCCCCCAAGGAAAATTACCAATTAAAATTGAATTGAAAATCTTCCCTTCTGACCAGCAAGCTGATTTCCTCCAATGTTAAAATGAGATCATTTCACATTTAATTATATGCTCCAAGTTTGGAACTGTGGCATACCATCTTGAAATTATAAGTCAAGATTTTGGGGCCAATGTCTTAAAGAGTTTTATCTGACTCAACACTCATCTGATGACTCAATGTTATTACAGCATCGTGGGTAAGTCACTGAGTAGTTGGATTATGTCAAATTTCAGCTTTGTGAAAATGAATGAATGAATGCAATTCAGCTCTAGTATCAACAAGAACTTTGAAAGTCATAAGAAATCACGTAGATTCTGGGATGTGAAAGTAACTTTCAAAGATCTTCGAGTTGAATGTATACATTCTATAGATGATGAAATAAATGTAAAGGTTTTTCTTATGCTTCTCCAACAAGTTGCGGGAGGGTGAGAATGCAATTTCTCTGGTTCCTCAGTACAACTTACACGATAATCTGATAAAATAAAGGGAAAAGGAATTTTATTTTTTCAGTAGAGATCAAAATTCATGGAAATTTAATGCATCAAGGTACTTTGGTATGAAAAATTATCTATTAAAAATTCCAAAAATTGAATTTATAATTAGAATATAAAATGTATATTTCTAGGGCTTTACAGAAAGTCTGCAACTATGTAAACTTAACAAAAGTGTAGTAAAAGAATATTAAGGGTGATATAATTTCCATTGGCCTAAGTGTAAGAATTGCCTCTGTAGCTACCACATCACCAGCCATATTAAAATGCCTTCTTTATCCTATCTAGATTTCAGAATTTAATTAAGAATATATTATGTCAACCATGGGAAAAGCCTTAAATAAAGAAATTACTCAAAAGGTATAAGACAATGCCATTGTTTTGACAGTCCAGGTCATAGAACATTTCCAATAATCATGGACAAAGTTGCAAGTGCAAAATGCAAAGGATGTATTAAGTAATAGGCAAAATACACATGCTTCCCGTGGAGCACAGCCTGCATCTCTGGACCTGAAATTCTAAGCAGAGGCGTTACTGTGACTTGGAGGAAAACAGAACAGCGTAGCCAGGAATTTCATGCTGGTTTGGGAACTTTGTATTTTAAGACAGATTGAAGATGCTGGATATGAGAAGAACTAATTGACTTAGAGAAGAGGCAAAGTTATGATTAAGTGGTGGTTGATTTCAAATATTCAAAGGCTGTTTAGTTCAAGGCCTGGGCCATGTTGGAAAGCAGTGGAAGTGTTTCAAACAGAGAAAGAGATCTCATATACTTTATGTCCTATCATGTGATATCTGCTTTATAGATAACATTGTATTTATTCCTTAGAAACTTCCAAACTGGTTGGTATTTTTATCTCCGCAGGTTCAAACTTGTTCAAAGCAACAAAAAGGGGATCCATTCCCAGTCTAATGAAAAAGTCATATTCTGTTTTACTTTATGATTGTAATCCTAAAAGCACAGGCTTCCTGTTACCTTTCAGAAACAGGTAGATGCGATTATTTGCCAGTTGAGAGATTAGAATAAATGACCTCTAAGATTGCTTTCATCTTTATCTTCCTGTGATTCCTTGAGTCTACTAAAACAGTATTCCAGAGGTGCATATTTTTTTTCTACAAAAGAATAGGTGACAATTCAATAAGAAACAATTGGAGGGTCAAAAATCAATGAATGGGGTGCACGGGTGGTTCAGTGGTAGAATGCTTGCCTTCCATGCAGGAGACCCTGGTTCAATTTTCAGACCATGCATCCCCTACCACACACACACAAAAAAAAATAAACAATTAAGAAAAGAAAAAACTCAAAGAATACATAGCATGTTGTCAATGATTTAGTTTTTAAAGTTGTTCTGGCCCATTTTTATCTATTTTCATAACTTATATACAGTCATTTAAAAAAAAGAAAAAAGATACTCCTCTGATGTATTTAACTGTTTTAATTTAATTTCTTTCGGGATCACTTTTTTGCACTCTCTTTACATTTCAATGTTTTGGTTTATAAAGTACCTGGAAAATAGGAATATCTTCTTGTCAGAAGAAGCAAGGCTCTAAGTAGTGTCACCTTTAGATGGTATGTAAACACTGCTTTGAATGGAAAGAGAGTGCATTTTCCCAGAAGGCAACTCAAGAATAGATAGGACAGCGGCTTAGTATAAAATCTAAATGCACTAAAAGAAAAAAAAAGAAAGAAAGAAAAAGAGAGAGACATAATGAGTTGAAAGTGTAATTACTTCCATCAAATCATTATCAGAGAATGGGTTTGATCTTTGAATATTAAAAAGAAATATTATATTTGAAGCAGGTATAGAAAGAAATATCATAAATGATTAAAGGACTGAAAAAAATAGCTTAAAAGGAAATGGTTAAAGATAGTTTGCTTGGATGAAAAAAAGGCTATTATGTGATATGATGACTATGGTTAAATATATGTAAGACATATATTTATGTCTTACATATATTTAATAACATATTAAGTCGTGGCAAAGTAATTTTTGAGACAGTAATTTGTGTTTTGATTTCTGTGTTTCTTTCTTATTCCTCTTAGTTTTAGACTGTAGTTTAAAGCTTATGCCCCAGGGATTTTAGCAGTGCTGAAAGAAAAAGCTGCCTGAACTAATTAGATTTACCCTTTAATTGCAGAGAAATTTTGAGATTCCCATGGTAGGGAAGAGAGAGAAAGGATATTTGAGGAGGGTAGGGGGAAGAGCAAGAGAGAGAGAGTGAATGAGAGCAAGAGAGAGCAAGTGAGAGCGAGAGAGAGAATATGAATATATGTGTATATATTCCCAATATTGTATACTCTCAAACATTCAAATTGACTTATTATTTTCAATAGGTCCAGCCAACAGAATATATTTAATACTTTCCCCTGGAACTTGCCTGTTAGAGTATTCATCTTTTCTAGAAAGAGTCTTTTTCTCTTACCTTCTGATCTTTCCCATTTCCATCTCCTAATTCCGCCCTTTAATCCCACTATCACGTACAAACAACAAGATGCTACAATTAGCTATCAACTCCTAGAAGTGAAGGCTGATACAAATGCTACAGAAAGATAATGAGATGCTGTGGGACATTGAATCATGCCTCCCACAGAGCACATTCAATACCTAATGCCTGGCCTTATGGATATAAAGTCATTTGTAAATGGGACCTTTGAAAATCCTATTAAGATGAGGCCAAATTGAAGCAGGGTGGGTCTTAATCCAATATGACTGGAATCCTTATAAGCAAAGGAAATTTGGATATGGAAGAAGCAGCCACAGGAGAAGCAGAAAGAGGCAGAGCCTGAGTGTCAGCAACCCACCACCAGAACACTACTGACTTTGGAGAAGGCATGTCAGGAGCATTTGGGGAACCTTTGTTTTTGGATTTCTTCTAGCCTCCATTATTCTGAGCCAATAAATTCCTATTCTTAAAGTCAACCAATTTGCAGTAATCTGTTATAAGAGCCCTGACAAACTAAGAGATATATTCAAGAATTTGAGAGTTTAAGTGACTTAAAAAACCCAGTCCCACAACTGCAAAGAAGGTGGAATATAAAATGTAAAATACATCTGGGAGGAATAACTTCCAAGGTATATTTCAACGTGGTTTATGAATATCACCACTAACCTCTGGTATAGGGATTCAGAGATCAGAGAAGGCTCCTTAGGGAATTACGCTTTTGTGAAAGACAGTGTATGTTGCCTGGAATTGCAGGAGCTAGAAATCTGGTGGGATTAGAGCGCAATGCAAATAACATGGAAAGGCATGGAAACAGGAAAATGTCAGGTGCATTTGGGGAACAGCCCATCATCTGCTTTGGTTATAATAATGGAGCAACAAAGAAATCTATGATGGCAGGAAAATTAAATGCTAGAATTATTTTCTTCTTATTACATATTATATGTTCCTAAAATAAACAATAACATTTTTTCAAGTTTTAAAAATTTACTTAAAATTATTATCCTTTATGATTTTAAATCAATTAAAACATATACAAATAAATAGAGAACAAGCACCTAATACCATTTGGCTGAAAGACAGAAAACGTTATCAGAATAGTGTAAATTCCCAAGGACCCCTTTCCTAGCGATGCTTTCTTTCTTCCCTCATCATTTGAAATAACTTCTATCCTATAAATTACATTTACAATTTTGCTACATATGTACAAGCTATTATTTTTATTAAATAAAGAATATTCCTATTCTGTTCATCTTTTGCATCTCCTTCTTGCCTCCTCTAAAGTTCTGCATTCCACTGGATCCCACCTGTGCCGACTTGAAACTGTTGTGTACCCCAGAAAAGTCACGTTCCTAATCCTGATTCAATATAGTAGGGCGGGATCTTTTTGATTACGTTGTTTCTATGGAGATGTGACTCACCCAATTGCAGGTGGCACCTTTTGATTAGGCAGGTTCCATAGAGATTTGTCTCCATCCATTCAAGGTGGGGTTGCTTACTGGAGTCCTTTAAGAGGGAATTGTTTTAGAGAAAGTTTCAGAGCCAGCAGGAGACCCAGAAAATTGAAGATGCAGAAAGAAAATGCCCCCAGGGAAGCCTTTTGAATTGAGAAGCAGGGAGACAAAGCTAGCAGACATCACCATGTTCCTTCCCAGACATTTAGACAAGGTCTCTGGATGCCTTAGTTTGGACATTTTTATAGCCTTAGAACTGTAAATGTGCAATTTAATAAATCCCCTTTTCAAAAGCTGTTCCATTTCTGGTATACTACATTCCAGTAGCTTTAGCAAAGCAATACCCCACCTCTATGCCAACCCCCCATGATTACACATATGATTGTTTAATGACATTGTTGGAAATGATTGTGGTTGACAGCTAAAACTTTACCCTTATTCCATAGATTATAGGTGGTGGGTGAGCAATGGAGTGATATAAAAAGTTATGTCCTATAGAACAGTGCCTGGCTTCAATAGGTGGGATGGCATGACCCTGAACCACAGTAAGGACAGAATTATCTAGAGAAATAGAGACCAATTAGGAAGCTCTTATAATATTCAGGCAAGATATGATAAGGATTTGAACTTGGTATTGAAGCAGGATAAAATAGAACAACTGTTAAGTCCCTGGTTTCCTGTTCAACTACGAAAGTGTTGACAACTCCAAGTATCTTGTATCTTATCTAACTTCAAAAGAACTAATACAGAGCTGCAAACTTCAGCTGTGAATTTCCTAGCACAACATTTCCCTAAAGCTCCAAACTTCCCCAAACTATTGCAACCTCCCCAAACCACATAAGCTTGTAAAATTCTGGGCCCAAAGCAAACTCTTAGGTAATAACAGGAAGCAAAGGGTTGTAAAGATTGTTACCATTTGCCCAAAGACAAAGTTTAAGTATATGACACAAACCACCAATTCTGTTAGTTATCTCCTCCTAGAACAAAGATGACATCTAGTATTCACAGGTTACTATGTAAACCTGATACCAACAAAACTTTTCTATAGAACAAGCTGGCCCACTCGTGTGTACCTCCCTTGGGCACATCTGCATTAACCTCTCTAAAATGTATTCTCTCTTTTTTATAAACTTCTCTTTTAATAAACTTTACTACTTATTTGTACTGCCCTCTCGTTTCTAAATTCTATTGGCTTCAAGACTATCAAACCTGTATCAGGGCTCAGCTGGCACCATTGCCAACAGGGTACTGGTTACGATATGAAGGAGAAAAGTGGGGAATTTACAGATTATAAAACAGAAATAAATTTAAAATTAGAGCATATGTAAGAATTTAGATGGGGAAACAAGGAGAAAAAAAGTCAAAAATTATTTTCAGGTTTTAGGGGAGAACACGTCATATTTACCCATGCTAGGCTTGAGGCAGGACTTTAGTTACAGACGTATAGTAAAAGGTAGCTCTGGGACATATCTATACCATAGATGTAAGCCTAAAATTTGGAATTCACCTGCAAAGAGTGGGCTATTTAGATGAAGTCACTCATGGAGAGAGTATATGATGAAAAGAGATAAGGGCTGAGGACAAAACTCGGGAATGTCTATATTTGTAAGGTGAGAGAAAAGGGAGGCATATGGTACAAAGAGAGGTAGGAGAGAATGTTACAGATTCAAAGAAAGATGCTGTGAAATACATGTCAAAAGATGTAGCTGAGGCAAGAAGAATGTAAATTTAGTAAAGATTACTGAACTTGATTACGTTAATTGTTGGCTTTGATATTCAGTAGAACTTTCGGAGCCTAAATTAGTTTACCAGCAACTAATGACTGAAGAATGGGAGACAGCATTCTATCCTATTCAAACTACTGTGTCAAGGGTATTGATGCTAAAAGAAAGAAGATAGCACCAAACCCTAAAGGGTTAATAAAATATATGTAACTGTTCTATAATATGTGAGGTGAGTTTGCTTGTAAGCACAGGGAGACGAGCAAATCAAGAGGAAAGAATCTAGAAGAATATGGGATAGTTGGCCATCTTTTATTTTTTTCCTCCAAAATATATGATATTCATGGTTTAAAGATTAGTCATAAAGGAGGGAGCTTTCATAGTTTGCTGAAAAGTCCTTAGTAATGTGGAGTCCATTACCCTACAAAGTATTTCTTGCTTCATCTGAATTTGAAAGTGAAAATACAGGTGTTTAGGAGTGGGGAGGAAAAGCCGTGGGAAACTAAACTCATTTACCTCTTTCCATTTTGTGACATAATCAGAAATTATTATATGTTCAGTGGTTTCATAAGAAAATAAAGTGAAGATTGAATTTTTTAGCATCTAACCATTAATGTCAAAAATAAGCCAGAACATCTATGCTGTTAATAATGTGTTTGGAATAGCATTTTTGCATGTAATTTTGAAGTCCAATGTTACATAGGTCCCAAGAATTTACATTCAAATAAAATATCAGTACAATGTATATCCTTCTGGAGTTTGTGCTCCATGGTTATTTGCACTGAAGCCTTCCAATGATCACATAAATATAAACATTATTAATTAGAAATGTTTTTTTTTAATGCAAATGACCATCAAGACTGAAGTCAGACAGCCCCTGGAGTTCTTGGAGAAATCGAGACCTCAACCAAAGGCTGGTGTTGTGAGTTCTTGACTTAGTCTCAGGAATGAATTCAAGGACTAGTAGATGTGTGCAGCCAAATAGTTAAATAAGCTCGATTCTGGACAGCCCTGGGAGTTCTAGGCTAGATGCTGGAGAGCTCCAGGAATTCTCTGCTGGATGTTGGAGAACCCCAGGAATTCTCGGAGAAGTCTAGACCCTGACCAGGGGTTGACACCATGAAGGTTCTTGAATTAGCTGCAAAGAAGAACTCGAGGATTAGCCAGTTTGTACAGCTCAAAACTTTAATGTTACATTAAAGGTACTTGTTTGAAGATGAGCCTGGGCATTCTCCAAAGGAGGAGAAGCAGTCTGAGGCCGGGATTCTTACATTATAAGGACTTGAAGGGGCCCTTCACCCTCTGGCTATGCTAACAAGGGATAGAAAGCTGTACTTTTCATTGGTTCTTTTCAGGTGCTGACCTGAGTGAGGGCTAGGGGTGTAGGGTTTGGGTGTGTGTGCCCAAAGGCACTTTTTGTTTATGTGGTTTAGGGTCACTTCCTCTTCCCTCCTTTCCTATCTAACCTGCCTCATTCCCCACTCAGAGGATTCGGGGGTGCTGAAGGAGGGAGTTCAGTCTTTTGTAACTGCTTCCTGCTGACAGAGGGGGCATTGAACCTGCCTATATTGGGAGCAGAATTCTTTGGCTGAATTCTTGTCTATCTAACAAGTCTTCTGGGAGGGTTTGGGGGCTCTGCATCTTTCTTGTTCAGGTGGGACCCCTTGGTTTTCTGCCAATGCCTTTAAGGGCAACTGATCTATACCATGACTCATGCTGTTACTGTCGAGGAACAGCATTCTGAGAGAGAGAGAGAGAGAGAGAGAGAGAGAGAGAGAGAGAGGAAAACCCACAAAGCTGAGGAGAACTAGTATTAACTGCATGCTCAGCAATTAATTGCATGCTAGCCCCATTATACAAAAAGGATGGAACGAAGAATGACACTTATCCCGGGTAGCAGAAACTCAAATCAAACAGGACGGAAGGAAGAGGAAGTGACCCTAAACCCCATAACAAAAAGTTCCTTTTTGGGCACACACCCAGCACCCACACACCAAGCCCCACACACCTAGCCCTCACTCAGGTTGGCATTTGAAAAGAACCAATGAAAAGTACAGATCATCAATCCCTATTAGCATAGCCAGAGGGGGAAGAGTCCCTTCAAGTCCTTATATGACCTCAGACTGCTTCTCCTCCTTTGGAGAATGCTTATGCTCATTTTCAACATCTACCTTCACTACACATTAAAGTTTTGATCTGTACACGCTGGCTAGTCTTTGGATTCTTTGGCCGTATACACTGATTAGTTTTCCAGCTCTTACCTGCAGCTGAGTCAAGAACCTTCATGGTGTCAGCCCCTGGTCATGGTCTAGACTTTTCTTAAAATTCCCAAGGCTCTTCAGCATGTGACCAAGAACTCTCAGGGCTTTCCAGCACCTAGCTGAGAACTCCAAGGGCACTCTGGCATCCAGCCTAGAACTGGGACTCTCTGGATTTGAGTTTATTAAACTAGCTGGCTGTACACACTGACTGATCCTTGAATTCTTTCCTGAGACTTAGTCAAGAACCCTCAAAACACCAGCTCTTGGTTGAGGTTTCAATTTCTCTGAGGACCCCCAGGGTTGTTCAGCTTCAAGATGACCATGCTATAATGTATTACTCTTCTTCCTTTTTAATTTCTAATAACTGATATGATCTTTAATTATTTTTATCCCACATAATGTTGTTGATCATGGGTACTCAGGAAGCCTTACAACTAGCTTCCTAGATCTGCAGCATCCACTCAGATGTCTATTTTCTACTAACTCAATTGCTACTTCTGCAGAGTTTACTGCTTAACATTTAGCATATTTTTCCCCTTTTTTAATTGGTACTTTATCACTATAAGTTACACTTGCTTGACCATGGCTTTAGATTAATTTTTTCCCCTTTTGTGATCTGCACTTCTCAGTCCTTTCAGGGGATTCAGAATATAACCCATCAAAATAACTTCTCAAGATAACAATGATTAAACAAGTTGAGGAATGCTGGCTCCAAAACTCAAACAGGACTTTTTAAGTTACTTATTTATTCATAGAATATTTACTAAATACCTATTTCTCTTCGTGCAGTTTTTTAAGTGGTATGAAAACAAAAGTAAAGAAGATAAATTTCCTCCCGTCATGAAACTTGTATTCTTGTCAAAGAGGCAGCAATAAGCAAATAATACTAAGTTTATTTGAGGGAATAATAGGAGCTCTGCAGAAAAATATCAAGGTCAAGAGTAAGAGAGCAGTGAGGGATGAAGGGCTGTTTTAGGCAAAAGGGTCAGGGAAAGCCTGTTAGAGGAGGTGACCTTTGAGCAGACGAGAATGAGGTGAAGGAATGTATTGGGAAGGTCTGGGGCAGCGCAAAGCAGGCAGAGGGAGCACAAATGCAAATACCTCGAGATGAAAGAAACTGGGTGTGTTTGCTAAACATGGCTGGAGTAGGGGAAGCACAAGGAAGAGCTAGGTGGGAGAGGAAGGGAGGAGCATGCTCACATGGGTTTCCATGCTAAAGATTCTCATAGACCCATTCACAGGTCAATACAGAGAAGGACGCATTACAAAGGATTTCCAAAACTAACTTCATCCTACAACTTGTTTCTTTTTTTGGTAAAAAAAAAATTCTATCAGAAAAATCACACTTTCAGGAGGCTTGAGCTGCTTAGTGTGCTCCAAACTTTGCTTCCAGTAAGAATTATTTTAAGAATAAAAAACGAGTGTTATGTTGTTTTGCAGCAACTTAAACTTTTTTTTTTTTTAACATGGGCAGGCACCAGGAATCGAACTTGGGTCCTTGGGCATGGCAGGCAAGCATTCTTGCCTGCTGAGCCACTGTGGCCCACCCAGCAACTTAAACTTTTAGCTGAAGCTTAAGAGCACAGTGCAAGATGACCTGGAATGTCATGATTTTTAAAGTTTAAAAATATTTGTTGAGCATATAGGATGATATAAGGTCTTATTAAAATTAACACAACTACAATTTGTGGCAGCTTGCAATGAGGGTACCACAGCCCTTAGAAGGAAGGGAATGCTTTAGCCCCGTGGATTCATGAACATCTGTATCGATTCTGTGGGATCCCAGCCAGGCCCTGAAAGATATATGGAGATGGCAGAGTTGAAGGAGAGGGCTATTGAACTCAAAAAAGAGAAAGAAGAATATGGGAGAAAGCATTGAAAAAGGAAAATTAAAGGCATAGACAGGTTATTGGGAATAGCCAATGAAATAAGGTGGGAAAAGTAGACTGAACCTAATTATACAGGCCCTGGAATATCAGGCTAAAAAATTTTAGCATGACATTGTCTGTCGAGGGGAATGACATCATCAATGATGAACTTTAAGAAAACGTCTTTGGTTGGAATGTGTAAAAGAGAATTGAAGGTAAGGAGCTAGAGAAAAGACAACAACCAAGAGAATACTACAGTAATTCAGGTGAAAAGTAATAAAGGTCTGGAGTAGAACAAAATAAATAGGGATGAATAAGATTCCAAATACGAAAGATAGGGAGGGTGAATCAACATTTTGGAGAATGTATCCTTTAAGACGTACAGACAGAGGTAGCAATTATAAGCCATTGGACTCTAGAGAGTGTTTCATCTCAGATACACTTCTTTTTTCTTCTCTTTCCCCTCTTGTAACTATACTGAAACAGATAATCAGACTGAGAGTAACAGAGTCATCAGCTTTGACACTTATAACAATTCATTGTAATAATTCTTGAAATGACTGTGTTCTCTGCCAGACAGATGGCTGTCAGGGAAGAGTACAAAGCGTCACTTGGAGCCAACCAGAGTAATTGCTTACTGTTAACTTTTTTGATTAAAATAAAAAGTGTTTCAGTAGTTTCATTCTAATAGAACCAAGAGAATTCTAAAGGCACTACAGTTTCTTTTTTCCATCCATTTGGTTTTTGCTTTGGTGCACATCAGTCAGAAATCACATTCTGTGTCGACTCCTCTATTTACTTGAGTAAGACACAAAGACATACAGCTTGAAAAAAGAAGTATTTTTTCCAATTTTCTTCTTTATTTAGACTCCCCCTAAATTGCTTAAGAGCTTCTCTTCAAATTCAGACTGTTGGGAATATATGGGACCCTTAGAGATCATCGGACCCAACTCCTTCATTCTTCAGATGAGAAAACAGACGTCCAGGGAGAGGCCAGGATCTCATGGGGTGTAGAGTTAGGCTTGTGTGCAGAACAATTAGGTCAATGAAATGTGATGCTCTCCTGTCACGTTCATCCTTAACAGAGAAGAGGGAGCCCCCTTCTCACTCCTCAGTTGAGGGAAACGTACTCCAGCCCATTCTGATGGGGGAATTGCTCAGGGGACTGGAAGGAAAGGGCCTGGAGACCAGCCTATATGACTCACCGCGATCTCTCTGTTCCTTAGCAATTCCCAGGACATTTAAGTGTTTATTCTGAGACAATTATGGGGTAAAATCAGTCTTTCTGAAACTGCCACTGTGGCTGCTGCTATAACAACTCATAAGCCACTGAGAATTTCAGGATATAGAATAAGTGAATTAATAAATTCATATGGCACTCATGTATAAAGCATCAGCAAAGTTCAAATGAAGTAAATAATCAAAGTTACCATTTACTAAGCATTAGCTATGTCACAAAGGTTGATGACCTTACCGCAATAATCTCCTTAGCTTCCACTCCACATCTATGAAGAAGGTGCAAAAGATCCATTTTGCGAATGGGAAAACTTAGAGAAAATAAGCAACATACCCATGCTTACATGGGTAGTATGAAACAGAGAATATGAATTCAATTACTTCTGACTTCAAAATCTGTGCTCTTAAAAATTAGGTTATACTTCCTTTTTCTACATTCAACATTCTGTAAGAATCTATATAGAATATACACCTGCCCACGTGGTCTTACAATCTACCTAGGACTTAAAACATACCCAGAACAAACAGAGAAACATATGCAGTATTTGGCTTAAATGAAAAAAAAAAGTTTTGAATCTAACGGGTTAGTGTAGACTTAGGCTTAAACTGATCACACTTCTCAGTTTTCCTGGGAAGGCCCTGGTTTATGCCTTTTACCCCAGAAGGAGTTAGATGGAGGGAAGGATGTAGCACATCTAAGCACAGCATTAAAACAGAAAGAAAAAAGGCAGAGATAGGTATTTGTGGATTTTAGATGTTTGTGTGCATCAATTTAAATAGGCATCATTGCTTATGATTCCATTGGCTCTGACCTATAGATGGGAAGTGAGAGAATAAGAGAAGTCGGCTTAATGCATTCATGAAGCTTTGGAGCCAAGTGACACCCAAATAAAATTATGGTATATGTTACCAAAAAGTTCTTATACTAGTTTAAAAAAAGTGATGAGAAATTTGTATCATCATATACTATAGAAAATACAAGCTCATCTGTTGTCAAATGCAATTTAATTTCAACAAAGCAAGATAACATCATATTAAGTGACTTTTTAAACTCAAATTTTGTTGGTTTTGGAATTTTGTTTTAAACAATTTGCACATTTGTTTTAGTCTTATAGTGGTATGAGAGTTAAAAATTTATACTTGATTTTATATTTGGTCATATAAATAACACTATAATAAAATAGTTTAAATAAAAATGAAGGTCTGCAATCTTTTTTTCTTACAAGAGGTCTACAAATGACTCAAGTTTGATAAATAGTAATCTAATAAAAATAAGAATTTTGGGGCCATCACTGGCTTTCACAATGAGGCAGTTATCAGTGCTCTTCAACTGAACAGTTTAATTGAACTGGTGGATTGGAAGTCAAGCTGCCAAAGGATAGGAAGAAATTAAGGGATTAAAATGTTACAGAGGCAGCTGAAGCAGTATTAACAAGTGTGTATTGTGTATGCCAAGTTCTGAAGAAAGAATATAAAAAGAAGAAATACAAGTAATAAAACCAATCACATAAGCTATGATTGGCGTTCAGGCCTTGGTACAAGAGCTGCATTAATCAAGATATGAGTTAGGGGTTGATGTGGTGGACATTACCTATATTTCTTTTCCAGAAGGTAAATATATTACTAGGCAGGAGGTCACTAATGGCCAAATTAATAAATGGCACTTTTCAAGATACATTAAGACAAATGTTAAGATATATGAAAGACAATCCAGGCACTTTACCCCAAACCACACAAATCAATGAGCAAAAGCTACATGGGTCATATCCGTGTGAAGTCCCACTGATATCAGAAGCTGAGTTTAAGGCTTTCAGTCAGGTGACGGATTACACTGCTGAGCTCCAGAACCACATGGCTAAAATACTTCTTTTCATTCTTTCCCCTGTTGTAAATAAAACTAAACAATTCTTTGAAGTCTCGCTGCCAAAAAAACGGATTAAGGAGTCATGAATAATTGACTCTGTACAAGTAAGGCAGTGAAGTTAATCTAATCATGAACTATGACGTTTTTATATATACATTTGAGGCTATAATTTATCAGGACTATTAACCTTTTGTTTGAAAGAAGTGTATCCTAATGGATGTCATTCCAGTGTAAGAGGAATTAGCTGTCTCTTACTTCACCTGAAAATACTTGCCACTGAAAAATGATTAATATAAATGCAACAGCTGATTAAAACCCAAATACATTTTATTAGCCTATAGAAGTCCATTGTTCTAAAAATTAGGGTTTTCTTTTCTTATTCCCAGTAGATAACACCAAATACAGTACATAGCAAATGCTTCATACAGCATGGTGTTCATATACTTGGGAGGCAAACCATCTTCTATCACTTGTTTCCTGTGTTATCTGGCCAAGTTAAATAATTGCACTAAACTTTCATTTTGTTATCTTTAAAATGGGGTTGATAATAGGATCATTAAACATATGTTAATATGAGAGTTAAATACACATACATACACACACACACACACACAGACACACGCCCAGTATGCTGAGCATGCCTACACAGTTAGTCTTGCTAAATAGTAGCTACAATTATTAGGCGCATTCTAAACACTAATAATCATTTATTGAATGCAAGGCAATGAAATGATTTTCAAAATATCTTCGCTAATGGTTAATGTTCAAAAATATACAATGTAAATTAGAATTATCTTTATAAAAATGAAAGTTCAAGGTAATGATTTCAAGAAATATGACCTATACATAGGAACGATGCATACCACATCCTTTCTCTACATATTATTTTTGAATTTTATAAATCCAAATTTGATGCACTGTTGAATTGAGCTTGATTTTCTTTAGATAGGATTTTACTTGTCAAATATTTCTACTTGCTTTTATTATTTCACATTATTCAATGCTTATTCTTCTTATGTTTCTATTCCATGACTAATTCAATCATATTTTTAGCAAAAAACTAAGTCATTCGATCTTAAAATTCATCTTTGTCTCCGTGAAATAATCATGAAATTATGTTTTGCTATAATACTTTAAATCAAACATCATCAAAATATTTATACCTTGAATAATTATAAGTATTAAATCTCTTTTAACTGAGATAATAATTAGAGAAGTTGGATGCAGAATAAATTATTAATATACATAATGATTTCTAAAGAGAAATGATTTTGTTTTTTCATTTTTAAACTAGCTTCATACTCCCTAGAAATTACTTATTTAAATTTATTTACCTAGAAACTGCTAGCTGATTATTTAAGTGTAACCCATGTTTTACTATGTTGATAAACATAAACTAGAGCAATCACATAAAGGTATAAATTAAATCAAATACACAGGTTCTATCTCCTCCCTCTATTCCTCCATGAGTGGGAAAATATTTATATGTTTATAAAATAGCATTAATCCTCAAAAAAATTCTGCAGCTAAAGAATTATTTTAAGTATTTTCATTAAACACTGTTTTAAACAGAAGGCATTTTATTTTATCTATTGGCCAAAATGTATAGTGTTAAATTGCCTAGTTTCCTAAGAAGGAATTTCCCAAATTGGGTTCCCCAGATCACTACTATTCCATGAGGGCTAATGGGTGGGCAGTGCTAGTTTGACTGTTAGGTTGAGTTTTTTATGGTCAAGTTTTCCAAAGATGCTAATGTATAAATGTGTTGGGGGCTTTCAGAGGTTGGGAATATGCTATTTTTTTGACTTGCGTGGTCATTTCTTAGGTGTTTACTTTACAATTATTTGGTAAATGTGCATTTATATGTTTTATTCATTTTGATGCTAAAATTAATAACTTAAAAGTATTCTAATATATTGTGATGTTCTGAGGAGATACAGACTAGAGAATTTTTTCTCTTGGAGCCTTGTTCATATCAGAAAGGTACCTTGTATTCCGAGGAACATGAATTCAGACATATCACCCTGTAAGAATTCAGAAAAAAATTTAAAGCCACAGACTAATTACAAACCAAAATATTTACTTAAATTAGTATTCACATGCTAAGGTCATGATGGCTCACAAAGGACAATCAATGCAATTACATAAATAATTTCTATCAGATTGCACTCTTCTCATATACATATATTTAGGTTAGGTATCATTTTGTCTTGATTTTTAACCCAGATAAATGTCAGTTCTCTTGGTGCAGGATAAAATCCAGGGCTGTCTTAAAACTGTGTAGGTCCAGATTCCATAACTAAGGGAAAGCAATGTGGGCATTTTATTATTACAAGTAAGTACTCTGGCTGTGCTGGTTTGAAGCTGTTATATACTCCAGAAAAGGCTGTGTTCTGTCAACCCATCCCTGTGAGGACAGACCTATTGTGGGTGGGACCTTTTGGTTCAGTCGTGATGTGACCCAGCCCTTTCAAGGTGGGTCTTAATCCTATACTGGAGCCCTTTATGAAAGCACAGAGGGAGAAACTCCGCGAGACATTTGGAGAGAGCCACTGAAACCAGAACCCAGGAAAGAAGGACCAGGAGATGTCTCCATGTGCCTTTCCATGTGGCAGAGGCACACCAGATGCCTGCAGCCCTTCCTCAGAGAAGGTATCTTCCTCATGATGCCTTAGTTAGGGCATTTTCATGGTCTTCAAACTATAATCCAAAAAATCCCCATTGAAAAAGCCAGCCCATTTCTGCCATATGGCATTTCAGCAGCTTTAGCAAACTGAAACACTGGCAGATATTCATGAAAAGTGTAAGAAGCATCATGGAACCAGGCTCTGGCTTCATGCTGTCACTAACCAGTGACAGACACTTAATTTCACCAAGTTTAACAACCATATTTGAAAGAATTGGCATAGATATTCTCTAAGCCTAAAGCTTATTTTGCCTCAACATTTGTTTGACTTATCTATATATTTTTCACTGAATTTCTAACTCTCCATCATTCATCATGTACTAGGTACTGTGGCAGTTGCTGAAAAAATGAAAAATTGGATGCCAGGGTTTCAGGATCAAAGACTAGATATTCAGAATCAAAGAAGAGATATCCAAATAAATGCTGATACCAAGATCTCAGGCTGATTGTCTATACAGTGACATTAAAGCATAGAAAAAGGAGCAAGGAACTATCACAGAAAAGTTTTTTATCTAGGGTGGACCTTATAAATACGTGGTGCTTTATTTTTAGAAAACGGCAGAACAGAGAAAAGACCAGTGGCTGGCTTGAAGGATCTGGAGGGTTGGTTGAGAGGAGAAGTACTGTGGAGAGAGGGAAGGCCATGGGATGAGTATATGACAGGCCACTGACATGCTGTTAAGCAGGTGGGGAATTGATCAGATGAAGGTTTTGAAACATCAGCTTGGGCAGCTCCCCCTAAGGTGGGCTCCAGGAAAAAGTAGTAAGGACAGGGGATCTGGTGAGAGATGCTAAGGGTCAGAACTGCCACTAAGAGGATGCTGGCATTCTGTGTTATTAACAGGAAAGATCTGTATGTTTTTATACACTAATGATATTGGTGCCAATGTTGGTATTTTATTGGGAAAAATTAGAGATCCTGACATATTCTTTGATACAGCAGCAGGTTGTCACATTCTCATACTGAGAGAAGTTAAAACTTGAACTTGTATGTATGGTCCAGCTTCTCAGAAATACTGCGGCTATGCTCGGGGGTTTAACACAAGATCTACCTGAAGTCCCTAGCTTCTCTCCAAGAAAGCATGGAAGAGAGAAGCCAGATTTCGAAAAGTGTGGGAGGGAAGCAAGTTACTAACTGCCAAGCTCTATCAGAGAACAAAAAATGCTACAATAAGAACCCCAATTCATGCCTTTCCTGATGTCTTGTGTTGACTTTTGCCTATGACAGAGACTCCAGAAGCCATCCTCGAATTTGAGGCTTAAATTGTTTTCACTTGAATCCCGGTCTATAAAGTGTTTAAGTAAGTAGGCACAGTCATTCATTTATGTCCATGGAATATAATTTGAAACTTCAGTAACAAATTACTAAACTGTGCCTGGGAAAACCTAGGTAGTTTTAGGGAGGTGTTTGGATCCTGGGGAGATCTGCTCTGCTTCTTAGAAATTTTTTAAAATTCAAATAAACTCTTGCCTCCATGCATTTTGGGTAGATAACACTGATGACGTTTTATGAATTCATTTAGAAACTCTGAAAGAAATGTTGTACAGATCATTTAAAAAATTCTTTGAAAATATTATATGCTGGGTTGTCATTCTCTGTTAAATATAAAGTAAGATAAAACCTGGCTGGCTGCCCTACGCTCAATATAATAATATGCTGAGCCAAAACACTCTGTTATTCATCTGTTTCTGAAGAACTGAGTGCCTTTAGGTAGTGTCTGGGCACAGCACTACTGTATCTGGACACTTTTATATGCATGTACGAAATAATTACTGCTGCATGTTCAAGTTGAGAATTAAACTTATACTGAGATCGAAATGGGTTTTGTTATCCCTATTGCGCTGCTTAGAGGAAGATGCTTCATGATAATAAGAAGAGTGATTGCCTCTGGGACTGAAATTAGACATTGAGATATTTCAGTAGACACATACATCTCAAAATCAGATAATTCCATAGACAGTCCAGAGAGTCCTTTTTTTACCCCCTTTTTCTTGATAACTGACGTAATAGTGGGTATCTGTTTGCCTGGGTTGAAGATCTGCAACATTTATTTTAGTATTTTATGATCTATTACCAAAATTAATGCTGCAATTATAAGAGGCTGGTTAGTCACAAAAGATTCCTAAATCATGCTTAAAAACATTTACAGACAGATAATGACATTATTAGGCCACAGGTATTTAGGAGATGTAGGCAACAATGCATATAAGGGATATTTAATCTCTATTATGTACTGCCTGTAAAAGGGGAATAGAAGAAACTCTGTATACCTGTGATATCTTCTTCAGAATGATCTATTCTACTGTGTCTGAATGGATGCTTTAAAATTAGCCATTTTTAGCTACAATAATTAGCTGAAGATTACCTAATAAGGCATTTTATGATGCTAGTGGTGGTTTGCATGTGTGTGTGTATTTGTAAAAGACCTCATAAAGTAGTTTGAACCTTCTAGATTCTTAACTTTGGTTCATTAATTCAATACTTTTTTGTGGACCTAGTTTGTGCATTTGTTCCAGAGTAACAAGAACTAGATTGCTAATTAATTATGCATGAAGGAGTAATCAAGAACACCATTTTCAGCAGCTTAGTATGTCTAAGGTGGCTTGATGGTGAAAGCACTATTTTCTTAATGTTGGCATCGCCAATTTCTAGAAACACCTAAAAAGGGATTCAACTTCTGCATTGGTTCTTGTTATTTATGAGGATACACATGATGCTGAGGTACAGAAGGATTCCAAACTTTTCATATAGAAATCACTGAAAATACAACCATTGACCCCAAAAGTCATAAAGTAAGGTACATCTTTGTCAAATAGGAATCATTTTCTATCCTTTACCTGTTTCTCATAGAAACTTTAAGACTAGACAAGATAATGTCCATTAAATTCTTTAAAAATAACAAAAGGGAATTACAGTGATTTTTGAGTTATCTCAAGGAATTTGTTCTACACATCATATCCTGAGCTATCAGGAGTAATAACCTTAAAGTGGTCATTTTATACCTTAAATGTTGTATATGGCATTTGCTCAATATTGTATCAATCTTATTCAATTTCCTACAAGAAAATGTTTTCTTTCTTTTTTAATGGAAAAGAATATGGGTCCTTCAATAAACCAACCATAGCAACAAAAATAAAGCGATTAGTATTTCAATGGTTTGTGAGTTGGAAATTCTTTCTTTTAAATAAGAGGGATTTAAACAATAAATACTGTTACTATAAGTAAATTTGATGTAAAAACAGTCAAGCTACAGAAGATAAAATGTTAAATGGTGTCTCACTTTTCCAAAATGGCAAACTTTCAAGGAACCTTGTGTTTTGGAAATTAGTCACAATGGTTTATGGAGCAAAGACTATAAAAACAAAACAAAACAAAGGAAGATGACAAAAGTCATATTTCAAGGACTTCTAATTCCCAGGACAATTTAAACTCTCTCAGGGCCCCAAGAAGTAGCCACTATTTGGTTGCTTTGGTCATTAACAAAGCACTTTCATGTCACTGGAAGCAACTTAACCCAAACCTGGGCAAATATTTTACAGGGAAGTAGATAGCATCAAGTATAAAACTGGTAAATCTAAATCTGCAAAGAAGTGATAACCTTAACATTTTATGTCTGTATTTATAACAAGATATGTGGATAAAATTGGAAGTCTACTCTCCTCTAGCTACCTTTGGAAATCTGAACAATACTAACGATATAGAGAAATTAAGGAGACAAGTCAAATTCTAGCTTCATTTTGCAACTCAAACACACTTTTTTCTTTTGTCCTGATCACTTGGGAATCCTGAAGACTCTAATTAGGGAATTCTTCACCCCTCACCTGTGACCATGCCAATGATTGAAAGGTAAAAAATCCTAAGGAGACAAGTTTTTCTCTTAATTTGTATTATACACTTGATGATGGCAGGATACCTATAGTTCAGCATCCCAGGCATCAAGGAAATGGTAATTACATTGTGAGAAGACGGAAATCTATGAAAACATCATCATATATCAAGTCAACAACTGAGAAATGTGGCACATTTCATATGAGTCTTCATAATGATAAAAACATTCCATTTTAACATGAGTATATTATAAAAATAATAAACTTTTTTGATCTGCATTATTTTATTTAACTTTTCCTAAAACGACAGAAACTTAGTCTATAATCAAATGCTTAATTAGCTGCTATTTAAATTAAGATGAGCTAAGCAAAGTAGTTGAAACTGCTTTTTATAATCTATTTCTACTTAAGATCCAAAAAAGTTTTAATAGCTATTCCATGTGTAAAAGATAGTTTGACAGTTAAATTTCTAGTGTTGGCCTTGAAATTAAGAGATCAGTTGGTACAGACATGAAAATTAGCAAAGACCCATAGGTGAACACCAGAAAAAAAACTTGCCTGCATTTTAAGATTATGGAAATTCTTATATAACCACAGGCAAATGATGAAGACATAAAATCCACAGCTGGCAGTGTTCTATTTCCTTTAGCTACTGATACTTAAATTATATTAAAACTTGCTTTCCATATGCTAAAATTTTCTGCAAATCCACTCCTCTTTTTGTGGAATCTTTTTTTTTTTCTTATAAAATATAATTAGAATCATCAGTGCCTAGGATTTAATAATTTCTTTTACAAAAATCATTTAAATTTTATGAGCTCAATATTCTACTTTGGCCCAACTCAAATGCCCAGGCAGAGGGAGCCTCTCGTGTGAGCACTTTGAGAATTTTCTGGATATGACCAGATGGTCCTCACTATATGAAATGCTGTTATATTTTTGTGTTTCTTGTCTCTCCTACCGATTTGAGTTCTTTGAGGGTAAGGAATATATTTATCTAATGTGCTTATACCAAGAAACAGCATGAAAAAGCATTGCTTGTATCAAGGTGTCTCAAGAATGCAGGAATAAAGCGCTGCTCTCTCCAGCACTTGTGTATGCTAGCTGCTCAGTAAACAAACACATTTAATTAAAATTGATTGTGTCTTAGTAAATATCAGAAGCTCATTAGCACAATCCTGATATTTTAGAGTAATAGTTATTTATATACTGACTTGATATTTTCATCAGTTCGTGCTGTCCAAAAGACTTGAAAATGAGGAATAATTCTGATTTTTTAGACCCACTCAAATACAACAATCCCTCATTTACACAATGCTTTTAAAATAAACAATGCTCTTTTACTGAGCTATTATTTTCAGATCATGCTTTTTTTGTTTTGTTTCCTTAGAGCTTCTTTGAGGAAGTTGTTTTAGGTTCAATTTCTTTTCTATTACAAAGCACATGATAATACAAGAGGCTAGATACTCTCCAGCTTAATATTATGTTTAAAACACTGCAAAATTTATATCACATTTTGGCTTGACAGTTATGAATGGAGTACTCAAAACCCTGAAAGGTTTGAGAATATTCAAAACAAAATAGTTTTGTTTAAACAAAAAAATAAATTCTATCTATCTGGCAGTAGTATCTTTTAAAAATTTAATACAATATCTAAACTGACAGGAGAGGGCTCTTAGTCAAATAGACTGTGGTTATTTTGTGTGACAAGGCAGATATCTTGTTCTAGCAAAGCTTTCCCTGATTCTAAGCATAAAGAGTTAAGATTAGTTTGAATTGAACAATAATCGTATTTACCAGTAATGAGAGAGCTCAACTAAAATTGAAACTAATAGTAAAGATTAGGACTTTTGTGGGTTTTTTTTTTCAGATTTTTAGTTCAAATATACTGTCTTGACACCTCAGTCTGATGAAATCATTTATAAAAGGGAAAAATCATATAAAGGGGCAGGTTGGAAATTACCTAGGAAACTGATTTATTTGTGGAGGG
This sequence comes from Myrmecophaga tridactyla, assembly GCA_004026745.1. Classification (NCBI taxonomy): domain Eukaryota; kingdom Metazoa; phylum Chordata; class Mammalia; order Pilosa; family Myrmecophagidae; genus Myrmecophaga; species Myrmecophaga tridactyla. The sequence continues at coordinate 60,689 of PVIY010006401.1, read as the reverse complement.
ATAAAGGTTTTAAACCTGGCTAGTTATAGAATTCACTTATCTTGTTTTTCTCTAAGGTCATTGCTTTCTGAGAGATCATAAATTGATAAAGCAATCCAGTTTTATTATTTATTGTTAATATATTCCAATTTTAGGCCTCTAGCAAAACATGCTGAAACTTGTCAAGTATTCAATTGATTTTGCTTTTCATTAAGAAAAATCAAAGCTTCTGCAAGGAGGAATATGGTTTTTCTTAATGTACCCATCCGGTGGTAATACCAGCTGAAAGGTCACCTTTTCTCTCTCTGTGGCTCCCCAAGAGTGTCCACACTTCTCTCACCTCCCCACTCTCTATGCTCAGGAAATGAATTGCTCCTAATCTCTGATTCCAAAAGCAGTTTATACATACTATCATTTAAGGCTTAACCTGCTATTATTCATTTATATGGGTTTTGAGTTTCTTGGGGGCATCTTCAACATGAAGCCCAGTGCACTCAAAAAGTCTTACTTCTTTGACATAAGGGAGTGTTCACAACCATCTACTCCTTACAGTAAATACCTTCAGCCATCCTGGATTAATGGCAGACAATAAAAATAAGTACTTTATGTAGAAACAGCTAAAAGGGTTGTGGCTGCCAGAGTCAAACTTATTTAAGCCCTATGTTTCAGAAAAGCAATACAAAAGTACGTCACCATGGTACTACATACATTGTGTTATGTGATGGTAGGTAAACCCTTAGGATAGATATGGCTCCATGTCTACCAATGGCATAAAATAGAACTAGCTCAGGAGTCTGATTCTCTCTTCACTTTCCTACCCATCTAATCTGGGTAGATTTTCATGAGGAACAGGCAGGTGGGGGGTAAATGCAACTATTCACTGATATCTTGTTCTTTTTGATGTCTTTGCACTACTTGTTTAGTGGGGAACTGAAATGAACCAAGTTCGAATCATCTATCTCACAAGGTTTTCAAACTAGGTCAAAACTTTGTGCTCTGGTTTAGCCCAATACTCAACCATGAATGGGTTTGGGAGTGGCTACCTGGCTAGGTACACATGAACAGTTTTTAGTTTTGCACCTTCCATAATTTTCCATTCTGGGTATCCCTCCATGCCAAAAGAAACTACCCCACAGGATTTCTATTTTTAAATTCTTAGCTATTTATGTTTGTAAATTTTTGATTGCAGAGTCATACCTATTAAATACCATCGAAGAGAAATATATTCTATCATGAAATTCATACTTATTTCTTAAAGCACAGAAAATATATAATGCTCATTCAAGCCACCATATTTATCTCAGGCCTAAAGCTGATAGGAATGAAAAAATATATATGTTTATATTTCATTGTAAACACTAAAATACCACAGTAGAGCTTGGGAAAAACCTTTCTAGATAGCAGTATGTAGGTGACAAAAGACTACATGTTTCAATTTATTTAGTCAGTGAGACAAAGTTCTTCTTAAAGGTCAAATGATTTATGGATCCAGGAATAACAAAGATAAATATAAATCAAAACAGACTACCTAGGCATTTCGAAGTAAGAACTCAGTGTAAGACAGCCTAGATCTTATCATTTCCTAGTTGTGAGGCCTTCAGCAAGTTATTTCACCCCTCTGTGACTCAGTCTCCTCATTTTAAGATTAATCCATAGGGTTAAAGTAGGCTTAGGGAAGACAATAATTGTAAAATGCTTACAAAATTGCGTGGTACATAATAAAACTATATGACTGGCAAAGAAGGAAGGCAGGAAGGAAGGAATGAAAGAAAGGAGGAAGGGAGGAGACAGGACTTTTTTCCTATTTTACCTCGTGTTTGTTATATTTCATTTTGAACTTGGTGTCCAATTTTGCTTGGCATTATTTAAAAGGGGCATTTAAAATGAAGGCTACATTGAAAGATGGTGGCACTATCTTCCAAGAAGAGAAGGAGGATTTGTGCCTTAATTAAACAATTAAGCAGAACACAGCAATGTTTCTCTAAATATTTGACAGGCTGACACAAGGAGAAGACTCTGACTTATTCTACGTTGATCCAAGCAGATGAATGGACTAGTTAGAAGTTATGGGGTGACACATTTCAGCTTATCATGAAGATAAGTTTTATAAAACATATAGCTGTCTAACCATGGAATGGGTTGATACACAAAGCAAAAAAAAAACCCTGCCATTGGACATGTGCAAGTAAAGGTTAGCTGACAATCTGTCAGGGATGTTGTGTAAAGAAACGCTGCCTTGGTGGCAGGGTCACCAAGTAATCTCTAAGCTCTTTTCCAAATGTTTCAGTCTTCAAGTACTGTTAGCATGAAAAGTTACAAATACATAGAAAAGGAAGCAGTTAGAAATCTGACTTTCAGGAGAATACCCATCAAGTTTTGAATAAACATTTTAATCTACTCTAAAAAGCTTAAAAACTCATGAAAATAGTGATCAAATTACCTATTCGGCATATTTTGGGGACGTTCATGGGTCAATTAATGACTATTCTGCTTTCGTCAATTTGTATATTTTAATGGGATGCAAAGATATCATTATTTTTCAAATTAATATTAGTGGCTAAAACAGTAGCATAAGGAAAAGTACCTATCTAAGAAATCATAATCATTGGTTCATTTTAATTAAATTGCAATTTGCGAACAAGACCAAGTTACGTCTAAGGAAAAGGACATCCAAAGAATGTTAATGCTTTTTTTCTCAATATCTATAACTTTGGCCTCCAAACCAAGTCAAAGAACAATATCAAAATAGGTTTATCACAATTCACTTTTTATTTTCAGTCTCTTTATTTGGATCATAAGTCTGGCAAGGCTGCCAAATTTATTTTGTCACAAAATGCTTCTGCAAGAAAGTAGCTTTTGACTATTTCCTCAATTACAGAGCTCTAACCTTGTGCTAGTAATTCTGAGCAAATTCTCATTGTTGCTCAGAGATCTCACAGTGCAATCAGTTCAGACTCAAGCATGGAACATCCTATTCCACTCCAACTTGCCTGTTTCTGCCCACCAAAACAACAGGGAGAACCACTGACCTTTTTACATCAGATTCAGGCTATGGAAGTTTCAACTGAAAAATCTACCAGGAAACATAATTTAAGGGCTAGTGTAGATACAAGAACAATATCTAGATTTTTTTTAATTACTTTATTAGACAACTATACTTGTTCACATAAGGTGTTGTGAGGTATTGGACCAGAAGATAATTAGTTTCCCATTCAACATTGATTCAACCGAAAAACACATTTATAGACCATGGGCACATATCGTGACAGAAATGGAAAATCTAGTCACTCCACTTGTTCAGATTCTTCACTAAAATCTTTCTCTTATATTGAAATAGTGTATCTTCCCTTTAGGTATCTTCATGCTAATAGTGAATACAGTCATGCAGTGATAATGGAGCAATAGGCTTCTTTTTATGTGATAGGAGCACTGCTTCGTTATTTTTTGCAGGGGCATGGAAGAGCATTAGAGTGCCAAGGATTTCTCTTAGAGGAGAAATCAACATCTATAGGGAGTGCTGACTACCTTCCCTGTAGCAACTCTGCCTTTTAACAGCTGGGCTATTTAGTAAGATGACCTGCCCAAGCAGAAGGTTTGTCTTTATAGGAAATAGAAAGCCCGCCTACCTGTAAGACCCACACCATCCACCCAAGGGGTCACACCCATGAGAGTTAGAGATCATTGTTGATACATGTCTTTGCTTGTCAACCCCCAAATACATTAGACAGCTGCTTTTTCTCCCTTATCTTCCATGTACATTGGCTGAAATTCTCCCAAGATTCTTTTACTTTTGTTTTTTCCTTGATCATGAAAAATTAGTTGAATACAAAATTTGCCTTAATAACTAATCAAACTCCAGGAGGAAATTACTGGAGTTCACAAACATATTGCCAAAATGTGCTAACACCATTTTAACACTGAGTTGGTCATAGGGAGATTCAAAATGCAACTCCTAACTTTTAAATTAAGCTTGAAATTAAAAAAAAAATACAACATTCATTTGCATTTGCATTAATATACTAACATCCAAAAATCCTGAAAGTTTTTTAAACATCTGAATATTTTTCATTTTTCCTTTCATCCGCAGCAACGAATCCAGGTTGTTAGTAAATCCATCTTTTATTATTCAAGGAATGGTAGTCAAAGATGCATAATAAAGAAGCATTAGGTCTTGACATAAATAGAAATGGGATGGCAATGGTTTTCCATTATGATCTGAAACCATAGTCTCTGTAATATACAATTTTAACTTATAAAGAACATTAGCATTGCATTTTGGGGTATATGCTAACTGAAACCCTTGATATTAGACCACATTCTTTTCTGGAAATAGACTTATTTAAGCCCTGTGACTTCAAATTAATTTCTAACTATGTACAGTATCTGTCTACTATAACAATGCAACTTTCAAAACTAAAGTCATACTACCAAGTTGTAAGGCACGGTTGTAGGGAATCTCAACATCTCTATTTCTAACACTTCACATATTTATTCATCACTAAGTTTATCAAAGAAAATCAGCTCAATTCACCATTCTGAAAGCATGATTTATTAGCAACTTTTAAATTACTAACATGCACAATAAACTTGTATTTATGAAGTCAAACCACTGATGAAAAAAACTGAGCTCAGCCAGCATTTGGTGGAGCTTGGGCTTTGCCTGGGCTTTTTCTTCCCACATTTCTCACGGAGGCAAGCAGAACCCATGGAAAGGCCCCACAGATGGCTTAGTTACATGTGACTTAGGATCATGTGCAATTTTAACTGTAGGAATCTTGTATATATGCATGCAAGATTTTTATTCTTATGGGAAAAATGTTTTTCCTCCTTATATAGTGACTAGAGATACAAGGAGTTTTCAATAAATGTAACCATTTTAAGAGCAGCTGCTATAAAATCAGTTCATTCTTATGAGAAGAAAGAAGGCATTTTCCTCCTCTTTTTCTGGCAAAAATAATATCTCTTGACAGCTCTACTCAGCCTTTTTCTCACTTTCATTCTAGTCTCTTCAAGAGAAAAAAATATCCTTATCACAAAATCAAGTAAAACTATCTGTTATAAAAATTCTAACTTTGAATTTATGTTATAAAATTAAATTATGGAACAGAAACAGAACAAAAGATGTTATCTGGTATATTCCTATTTTCAAGAGCAAAAGAGCAGTCAAGGTGATTTGCAAACTCTAAAGCATATAAAAATACAGTGTCATTATTTTCTCAAATAGTTGAGAAGACAGACATTTTGAAAACACATCAATTCAGAGGTAAAAGACTAGATATTGTCTGCTGTAGGGAAAAAAATATAAATCAGTCTTACTCAACTTGGACAGAAGAGTTCTGAGAAGATTTAGTAAGAGTCTTGAACATAGGGTATAGGTAATGCTTTATGTGACTTAATTTTTATTTAAGTATTTACACCCCATCTTGTTCCAAAGAGAATTTAAGGCAGTTTAAAAAGATACATGAAATTTAAAAGGATATCAAGAATGAAAAGTGAGAAATAGTAAATGCCAGGGTAACGTCATAAAATGGAAATAGGAATGAGGCCACTATATTAGAAAATAAAAGTCCATTAAATAACTCTATACATTTGAAGTAGACGGAACAAATTTGACCCTGAATTTTTTAGTAGTCTCCATGAAAGGGAGCCTGCAAGCTTAAAACTCACATGCACACACAAATAATCCCACATAGACACACACACAACCCTCCTCCCCACACACAATATGAAAATGCCTACATTGCTCTTGAGAATCATAAATAAGCCTAATGTTAATGCTATAGAATGACTGCAAAAAATATTCACAAAGACGGTGCTTTACCAGGTAATGGGAAATGCCTGATGACATGGATGACCCTTGAAAACACTATACTAAGTGAAAGATAGTCACAAAGAACCACACAGTGTATGAGTCTTTTTATACGAAATGTCCAGAACAGGCAAAAGTAGACTAGTGGTTGCCTAGAGCTGGAGGTAGGGGCATATGTGAATGCTAATGGTTATGGGGTTTCTCTTGGGGATGATAAAAAGGTTTTAAAATTAGAACACTGGTGTCGGTTGTACAAGTCTGTAAATATGCTAAAAGCCATTGCACTGCACACTTTAAATGGTTGATTTTTATGGTATGTAAATCATACCTCAATAAATAAAGCTGTTTAAAAATGTCTGTAAATACATCCTTGCAACAGACCAATAATTTCCAAACTTATTTCAGGGTTTGTTAAAATGCAGTTTGCTGGGCTGCACCCTCTTTGGTGAGGCTTGAGAATTTGCATTTCTAACTAGTTATTCGGTGGTCCCCCTATCAACTCTTTGAGAATCAGTGCGATAGGTGGTATGAATAGTTGAAAGAGCTGTTTCTGGTACTTTCCTCAAAATATTTTGAGGGCATTATTCCAATGCCCGATTTATTAAAAATAATCCTATGGAAGCCAACATGACAGAGGAGGTGATAACAATAGTAAAAATAACAACAATCACCACCATGAGAATGTCAATCACTGCTATAGTGACATTTAATATTTATTGATTCTTACCATGTAACAGGCACTGTGCTAAATGCTCCAATGATCATTATTTTCTTTAATCCTCGCAATAATTCTATGAGTTGATGGTGCTGGTGAAATTATGATAAGGGTAATAATAGTTGAACTTAACAAGTGCTTGCTATATACTAGATTTTCTTACCAATTTCTTTATATTGTTTCATTTTATAGGTGAAGAACATAAGACCCTTAGAATTTCACTTTCACTGCTAATAAGTGGAGAAGTCTGGTAGTCTAACTCCAAAGTCCTTCCCTTTAGTCACTGCCCTAAACCCACTTTATGCCATACTCAGGCATCCGCTGTCCACTGAGCTGGCTTAATTGTTAGATTTTAGAGTATTCAGAGCAGGATTTCCCCCAAAATCATACTGTGATACTTGAGGGATATTATACATGACTTGTTACCAATAATAAACTACCAATTTTGCAAACGATATGCTTTATAAATTACACTTTTGATCCCTATAATAATGTCATTTACACCCATATGAATTCTGGTATGCTCAATGAATGGGAGAGAATGGGGTGTAATTACGCATGACACAGTTTGGCCAATAGGACGTTAGGACATTATCTCTTGGGCATAAATGTATTACGGTGGATATTTGAACTTCTCTGTCATCTGTGACCTTCAGTTGAGGAGAAATGCTCTGTCAATATTTTGACATAATCATGCTTCCCCAGACCAGTTTTCATAGGACATATCTTTCCTTTGCTAGACTTCATTTTTGTTCTCTTAGGCTGGAGCACTGTAACCAAAATTCAGGTTAGGGGCAGGGTTGAAATCCTTCTATGAGTGTTTCCCAAAGTATAGTAGGCACTCTGATGGAAGGCAAGAATTTTTAGGCATTATACAACAATATATTAATTTTAATAATTTTGGATTATTCTCATGAGCATTAGTGAAAACTTACATATCAAGCACAGCAAGTGTATGCTTTTGTGTATATTGCCGGTAGTAAATTATTGTCTAGAACAAGGCTAAAATAAATGGCATTTGCAGAGACAATTGTTACATGGTTAAATGAATGACTGAAATTTGGGAAACATTTCTATTTAGGAAATGAATGTCCTAATAAACTTTCAAACTTTAAAACTAAGCAAAGTCTGATATAGAACTATGATCTTTGCTCCACATCCCATAAGTGTCTGATTTCATAGTATTTCCCTCTTTGAACATGGCATTCAGTTTCTGCAAGATGAACCTATATTCACTCACCTCCTTGCCACTTGTGTCTCAACATTCTAGGTTTTGCACAAATGCACTTAAAAATTATCCAGACCTGTTCTGCTACATCTTGGGCTTCCTTCATGAGAGGCAGCTTTTTCTGAATAGTTCCGGCTACACTTCATTCTGCAAGGGCAAAGGCCTATGGTTTTTGTTTGCTTCTCAGCTGGAAGTATACTTCCCTTGTCTAAAATGACTCTCTGCTCTCCTCCCTGTTAAAAAGCTTATATCAAGTTGCTGCTCCAGTCAAAAACCACCCAAACCCAAGGGACACATCTGTACCACTCCACAGTGCTTTCATTTAAAGCAAAACAAAACAAAAATATTTTTAAAAATGACCACTTCTGAAACCATATTTTCTAGAATATACCTTAAACACAACACACCAGCTGCTTTTAAATGCTAAATATTTTCTTAACTTTCATATATATGAAAGCTCCCAGTATATGAAACATTGAAGAGGAGATACTGGAAGTGGAAACCTGGATGGCCAATCAATGTTTAAACAGACATGTATTAGTTTGCTAACGTTGTTGGAAAGCAATATACCAGAAATGGAACAACTTTTAAAAAGGAAATTGAATAAGTTGCAAGTTTACAGTTCTAAGGCCATAAATATGTCCTAACTAAGGCATCCAGAGAAAGATACCTTGACTCAAGTAAGGTGGATACAGGAAGGCAAGTGGCTGGCATCTGTCGATCCTTGTTCAGACTATTGCTTCCAGCTTCTGATGCCACTGGTTTCCTCTCTAAGCATCTGTGGGCCTTCACTTATCTCCTCCTGGGACACAACTCTGGGTTCTGGCTTGCTTAATATCTCATGGGAAGGCACACGGCTATGTCTACTGGGCTTTGCCTGTGTCTATGCTCTGTTCTCTCTGTTGGTACTCCAAACAAACATCTCCAAACATCTGCTCTGTCAGCTCTGAAGCAGCTGTTCTACAAGCTGCCACATCTGGTGTTTCTTCAAAATGTTTCCCCTTTTAAAGGACTTCGGTAAACTAATCAAGACTCAGCTTGAATAGGTGGAGCCACATCTCCATCTAATCAAATGTCACACCCACAATTGGGCATTCCACATCTCCATATTGAGATCCAATACTGAACTTTGGGGAACCTTCAAAGAAGATTTTGAAGCTCTTCAAAGCCCCTCCTAAAGGCACTTTGGAGCCAGTCAATATCCCCTTTTTGGATCTCTGGCTCTGTTTTGGCTAGGAAAGTCCTTCTCCAGGGTGACCCTCCTCCCAGAATTTGCCCACCAGGTAAAAGCAGTGTGAGGCAATGAAAGGAGTGTAAAATACTATAGAGGTGCACAGATTGGGACAAAGGTCTGCCAGCTTCAAATACCCAGGAGAGGGAGAGCTGTCCCTGGGAAACAGAGGGGACAAGAAAAACCCTGTAAACAGGGGAAAACCAAAACAACTAACAAGCAAAAGCCTAGGACAAGACAGAGGCACAGCAAAGGAAAACCCTGAACACTGCACTCGGCTGGGGCAGACCTTTCTGATAGGAGGGCTGGAGCTCAGGAAAACCTCTGTCTTATTCACAGATGGTTACAAAGCCAAGAAACAGACATCCCAGGGAGTGAATCCAAGTTAACATTTCAAAATATTAAAATTTACAGTGTGCAACAAGAGTAGACAAAGAAACAGGAAATGACGGTGTACTCAAAATATATAAAGCAATGATAAAGAACACAAAAATGTGGACATAAAGAAATCCTTCAAAAATTATCTTAAAAATGCTGAATGAGATGAAGGAAAATATGGAAAAAGAACTAAAGGATATCAGGAAAGCAGTGAATAAACAATATGAGAGTCTGAGCAAAGAGAAATTTTAAAAAGGAACTAAACGAAATATAGGTGTTGAAAACCACAATAACTGATATGAAAAATGCCTAGGAGGGTTCCAAGAGCAGATTGGAGCTGGCAGAAGAAAGAACCAGTGAACCTGAAGACCCTTGAAATGAGCAAGCCTGAGGAACAAGAAAATAACAATTTTAAAATGAAAATAGCCTACGACACCTCTGGGACACCATTAAGCACATCAACATATGCATTATGGGAGTCTTGGAAAGGCCAAAAGGGGAAGAAGGAATAGCCAAATAAATAATGATGGAAAACTTCCCAACTTAGCAAAGATGTGAATATGCATATCCAAGAGCCTGTAGAATAACAGACAGGATAAACATGAAGAAAAAAATACGCCCTGTCATATATAGATCACACTATGGAATACAAAAGACAAGGAAAGAGTTCTGAAAGCTTCAAGGAAAAGCAACATACAACATATAAGGAAGTCCCAGTTAGACTGAAGACCAGTTTTTCAACAGAAACCTTGGAGGAAAGACAGTGAGTTGAGTTACTTGAAGTGTCTAGAGAAAACATCTGGGGCCAAAAAATTTTTATCAGTGAGACTTTCTTTCAAAAATAAGGACAGATTAAAACAGTCTCAGATAAACAAAACTTAGGAGTTTATCACTACTAGTTCTGTCCTTCAAACAATGCTAAAGGGAGTTCAACCCTCACATTTCTGGCCAACTGATTTTTTACTAGGTAGCAAAGACCACTCAATTGGGAAAGAATAATCTCTTCAACAAATTGTGCCAGGAAAATTTGATACCCATTTGCAAAACAAAACAAAACAAAAACAGAGGACCCCTACCTCACAACTTATACAATAATCAACCCAAAATGGATTAGAAACCTAAATATAAGAGCTAGAACAATCAAACTCCTAGAAGAAAACATAGCGTAGCAACTTCAGGACCTTTTGCTAGGCAATGATTTCTTAGATTTTACTACCAAAATATTAGCAACAGAATTAAAATTAGATAAATGGACCTCATCAAAATTAAAAACTTTTGCTCCTCAAAAGATTTTATCACAAATGTAAAATGACAACCTCTCCAATGGGAGAAAATATTTAGAAATCACATGTGTATAAACAGTTTAATATTCAGAATATATAAAGAAATCCTTAACTCAACAACAAAAAAGGCAGACAACCCAAGAAACAAATGGGTAAAAGATTTGAAGAGGCAGCTCTCCAAAAAAGATATATAAATGGCCATAAAGCACATGGAAGGATGTGCACCATTACCTAATTGAGAAATTCTAATCAAAACCACATTTCTCACCCAATAAAATGGCTGCTATTAAAAAATAAAATAATAAGTGGTGGAGAGGATGGAATAGGAACACTCATTCATTGTTGGCAGCAATTGTAAAATGATAGAGATGGTGTAGTAGATAGTTTTGTGGTTTCAGAAAGTTAAGAATAGAACTAACACACAACCTGGCAATCTCAATACTAGGTATATACCCTAAACAACTGAAAGCAAGGACTCCAAAAGATATTAGAGTTCATAATGGCATTATATACAATTTCCATAAAATGGAAGCAACCCAATGTCCGTCAATTGATAGTTGGATATATAAAATAAGGTATATACATACAATGGAATATTATTCAGCCTTAAAAAGGAATTAAGTGCTGATACCTGAATGAACCATGAAGACATTCAATTGAACAAAATAAGACAGACACAAAAGGACAAATACTGTATGATCGCACGGATTTGAAACAGAATAAACAAATTATATTGAGTCATAATTTAGAATATAAGTTACCAGGAGAAAAGCTGGGGATAGGGAGAGGGAAGTTAAGCCTTAAAATATAATACTCTCCTATTGGAATGATGGAAATGTTTTGGTAATGGATGGTTGTGACAGTAGTACAGTATTGTGAATGCAATTAACAGTGCTGAAATATATATCTAAAAAGATTAAAATGGGACTTCCAGGAAGATGGTGGAATAGGATAGGTCAAGTTCACCCCTGTCCCAAAGAACAGGTAGAAAAGGGACAGAAAAAAGACTGGGAGAGTGATTGCAGGGTGTTAGTGACCTGGGAGGGTCTTCAATACCACACAGGGAGGCCCTGGTTGAAAAAGCAGAGAATTGAGATGCAGAGCTCTGGAGACCAGCCAGTTAGTGCAAATAGTCAAGTACACATCTATTTATAGATGGAGGCCTGGAGCCCTAAGGAGTGCACAAACAGTGAGACGGGGACTAGGAAGTAAGCCAAACTGTGCTCCTTAAACATGCTGCCATCACATGTACCACTGCTACCCTGTGACTTGAGACTCCCCCAAACCCCCACACACCTGAACCTTATCACCCACCCCCTACCGTGCTCCAAGTGCCTCCATCCAGGAACCCTTTCCCATGCATCCCCACCAGACACCCCTCTCGTGTGCATGTGCACAAGCCTGTCCCAGCCCAACCTACGTCTTCTGTACAAGCACATAGATTAGTCCTGCTCCTCCTGAGACCTGCATACCTGGTGCCCGCCCCTTGACCCTCACCTCTCCCCTCAAATGTACATCCTGGCTGCAGGCACACACCTTCATATCCGGGCCACACCTGCACCCAGCCCATGTGGTCTCTCAACTTCACCTGAACCCCCTGAGCTCTGCACACATGCACATCAGGATCCAGCCCCACAGAAGCATGCATGCTCATGCATCCATGAATTTGTCAATAAAAAGCAGCTCTATAAGAAATATTAAAGGGAATTCTGCCAGCTGAAAAAAAAAAGAAACACAGGAGAGGGAAGTCTGGAGGAGAGCACAGAATTGAAAAGTACCAGGAAGGGTAGCCTAAAGGATAAAAAGAGAAAGAGGGAAAAAACATACAGATCTGACAAATAAACTCTAAAGGATAAGATGGTGGATTCAAGGATAAGGTAATAACTTCGAATGTTCACAGACTAAACTTACCAATTAAAAGATACAGATTGGAAGAATGGATTAAGAAATATAATCTGACTATATGATGCTTACAAGAGACTCATCTAAGACACAAGGATACAAATAGATTGAAAGTGAAAGGATGGAAAAAGATATTCCGTGCAAGTTGTAACCAAAAAAACAAAAAAGCAAGAGTAGCTATACTAATATCAGCTAAAATAGATTTTCAATGTAAAGACATCATAAGAGACAAAGAAGGACACTATATATTAGTAAAACGACAACTAACCAAGAAGAAATAACAATCATAAAAATCTATGCTCCCAATCAAGGAGCTCCAAAGTACAAGAGACAGACATTGGCAAAACTGAAGGATTGGTAGACATTTCAACAATAATAGTACGAGACTTCAATATACCACTCTCCTCTATAGATAGAACCAGACAGAAGATCAACAAGGAAATGGAAAATTTAATTTGATAAATGAATTAGGCCTAACAGACATATATAGGTCATACATCTCAAAACACCAGAGTATACATTCATCTCTAGTGCTCATGGAACATTCTCTAGGATAGATCATATGCTTGAGCACAAAACATGTCTTTATAAATTTAAAAACGCTAAAATTATTCAAAGCACTTTCTCTGATCACAATGGAGTGAAGCTGGAAATCAATAACCACCAAAGAAAGATAACTTTCACAAATATATGGAGATTAAATAACATCTTCCTAAACAAAGAGTGGGCCAAAGAAGAAATTGATAGAGAAATCAGTAACTATTTGGAGAAGAACGAAAACAAGAACACAACATATCAGAAGTTATGAGATGTAGCAAAGGCTGTGCTGGGAGAGAAATGTGTTGCCTTAAATGCCTATATTAAAAAAAGAAGAAAGAGCAAAAATTGAAGACTTAACTGCTCAGCTGGGGGAATTTGAGAAAGAACAGGAGACTAATCCCAAAGCAAGAGGAATAACAAAGACTAAAGCAGAATTAAATGAATGGGAGAACAAAAAGAACAGAAAGAATCAATAAAACCAAAAGTTGGTTCTTTGGAAAAGTCAACCAAATTGATGGGCCACCAGCAAGGCTGACAAAGAAAAAAAAAAAAAGAGAAAGGATGCAAATAAACAGAATCAGAAACGAGACTGGTATCATTACCACAGACTCTGAAAAAATAAAAAAAATCATAAGAGGATACTATGAATAACTATATGCCAACAAACTACACAACTTAGATGAGATAGACAAATTTCTGGAAACACAAGAACAAGCTACACTGCCTCAAGAATAAATAGAAGATCTCAACAAACTAATTACAAGTAAAGAGATTCAAACAGTCAACAACAATCTTTCTACAAAGAAAACCCCAGGGCCAGATGGCTTCACTGAGGAATTTTATCAAACATTTCAAAGAGAACTAGCACCAATCCTGCTCAAAATTTTCCAAAAAATTGAGGAAAAATGAATACAACCTAATTCATTTTATGAAGCTAACATCACTTTAGTAGCAAAACTGGGTAAAGGGCGGCTGCTGTGGCTCAGCAGGCAGAGCTCCCACCTGCCGTGCTGGAGGTCTGGAGTTCGATCCCTGGTGCCTCCTGCCCATATGCAAATTAAAAAAAAAAAAATTAAAAAAAAAAAAAACTGGGTAAAGATGCTACAAGAAAGGAAAACTACCAACCAATCTCCTTAATGAACATAGATGTAAAAATTCTCAACAAAATATTAGCAAATCAAAACCAACAGCACATTAAAAGAACTATACACCATGACGAAGTGGGGCTTATACTATGAATGTAAGGACATCTCAACATAAGAAAATCAGTTAATGTGATATAGCACATTAACAAATCGAAAGGGAAAAAAAATCATATGATCATTTTGATCGATGCTGAAAAAGCATTCAATAAAATTCAACATCCTTTTCTTATAAATACATTTCAAAAGGTAGAAATCAAAGGTAACTTTCTCAACAAAATCAAAGGCATATATGAAAAACCCATAGCCAGCATCATACTCAATGGTGAGAGGCTGAAAGCCTTCCCCCTAAAATTGGGAGTGAGACAAAGATACCCTGTGTCATCACTATTATTCAACACACTAGTAGAAGTTCTAGCGAGAGCAATCAGGCAAGAAAAAGAAACAAAAGGCATTCAAATTGGAAAGGAAGAAGTAAACTTTCACTATTTGCAGGTGACATGATACAATACTTGGAAAATCCTGAGAAATCTACAACAAAGTTACTTGAGCTAATAAATTCAGCAAAGTGGCAGGTTATAAAATTAATGTGCAAAAATCAGTAATGTTTCTATACACAAGCAATAACCTAACTAAGGAATCAATTAAGGAAAAAAAAGCTATTGAAAATAGCAACTAAAAGAATCAAGTATCTAGAATTGAACTTAATGAGGAATGTAAAGGGCCTGCATACAGAAAACTATATAACATTGTTAAAAGAAATCAAAGAAGATCTAAATAGGTGGAAAGACATTTCATGCTCATGGATATGAAGGTTAAATGTAGTTACAATGTCAATTCTACCCAAGCAGCCCTAATAAAAATTCCAACAACCTACGTGGAAGACTTGGGAAAGCTAGTTACCAAATTCATCTGGAAGGGAAAGAGACTCTGAATAGCTAAAAGTATCCTAAAAAAAGAGAATGAAATGGGAGGATTAACATTCCCTGACTTTAAAAATTATTAATATAAGCCACAGAGCATAGTACTGGCACAAAGATAGAAATATTGACCAATGGAATGAAATCGAGAGTGCAGACACAGACCACCAATCTACAGTCAACTGATCTTTGACAAGGCCCCCAAATCTACTGAACTGGGGCAA
The DNA here is from genome assembly GCA_004026745.1 of Myrmecophaga tridactyla. Classification (NCBI taxonomy): domain Eukaryota; kingdom Metazoa; phylum Chordata; class Mammalia; order Pilosa; family Myrmecophagidae; genus Myrmecophaga; species Myrmecophaga tridactyla. Next base: position 45,338 of record PVIY010006401.1, on the reverse strand, counting down.
AATAGTCCTTCCAATAAATGGGCGTGGAAGAACTGGACATCAATAGCCAGGAGAATGAAAGAGGACCTTTACTTTACATCCTGTACAAAAATTAACTCAAATTGGGTCAGACACCTAAATATAAGAACCAGTACCATAAAGCTTCCAGAAGAAAATGAAAGGAAACATCTTCAAGATCTAATAATAGGAAGTAGCTTCCTAAACTTTACATCCAAAACACGAGCAACAAAAGAAAAAAAGACAAATGGGCACTCCTCAAAATCAAATGCTTTTGCGCCTCAAAAGATTTTGTCAAAAAGGTGAAGCAGCAGCCAACTCAATAGGAGAAAATATTTGGAAATCACACATCAGATAAAAGTTTGATATCCTAGATACATAAATAAATCATATAACTCAACAACAAAAGAACAAACAATTCAATCATGAAATGGGCTAAAGATATGAACAGGCATTTTTCTAAAGTGCAAATACAGATGGCTAAAAAAGCACATGACGACATGCTAACTCTTATTAGCTATAAGGGAAATGCAGACCAAGACTACGATGAGATACCACCTCACACCTATAAGAATGACTGCAATTAAACAAACAGAAAAACCACAAAAGTCAGAGAGGATGTGGAAAAACTGGGACACTTATGCACTGCCGGTGGGAATGTATAATGGTACAGCCACTATGGAAGACAGTTTGGTGGTTCCTCAGAAAACTATCAAGTTGCCTTATAACCCGACAATACTCAGTATATACCCAGAAGAGCTGAAAGTAGTGACACAAACAGAGATTTGCATGCCAACATTCATAGTAGCAGTGTTCACAATTGCCAAAAGATGGAAACAATCCAAGTGCCCATCAACAGACAAGTGGATTAACAAAATGTGGTATATACATACGATGCAATATTATGCAGCTGTAAGGTGAAATGACATCCTGAGGCACATGACAAGATGGATGAGCTTTGAGAACATAATACTGAGTGAAATAAGCCAGACACAAAAGTATAGACACTGTATAATTCCACTTTTATGACCATGGTAAAGTAAAACCAGAGGCTTATAAACAGAATATAGGGGACCTAGAGACACACACAGAAGCTTGAGATGGGAAAACAGTTTGCTAATGACACTGAAATTAATTGTAAGGGGAACAGAGCGAAGTTTCACTAGTGGGTCTATAAGTAATATTACCATATTGAAAGTGAATATGATTGAAAGAGGCTGTTTAAACTCATGTATCCCACTGATTAACACCATAGATATAAATAAGTTCTTGCATGAATTACTGTAACAGTATAAATTTTCTACAAAAAGTGTTCAATTTTGGGGTATGGGGAGCAAAACGCTATTGTATACTATGGGTTATGTTTAACAGAAAACATCAACAGTACTGCAGCAATACCAGGGATACATAATGGGGGAAGGGTTAGGGGAAGTTTAGATTTTCTTTTTGGTGAGGGTGTGTTTATTGGCTAGCTTTCTCTTGGGTACTATGAAATTATCTAAAATTGAGAATGCTGATGGACTGTTGACTTTGGACATTATACATGAGGCCCAGTGGATAGGGTTGGCTGAAATGTGCACTGACTGAGAAGTAGAATGGTGAATGATGGTGTAAACACATGGTTGAGCATGATGCTGCTACAAAAAGGAATGAAGTTGTGAGGTATGCAATGATGTGACTCAACCTGTGGGATATCTGGAGAGGCAAAATAAGCCAGAAACAAAAGAGCAAATATTGTATGATCTCCTTTAGAACATACTTACAAGAAAACTAGGGCCTAGATTGTAAGCTCTTATAGCAGTCACATTTAGTAATTATTATTTCTGGATTTTGAGGGGCTGTTTTATATATATATATATATATATATATATATATATATAACCTGGTATTTAGATATAAGAATGAAGCCAATTGGGTCAGGATTAAGGTAATTCAGAATACAGGGGTAAGGAAGATATTGCCTGTATTTTAGAATGTCACCTACTCTTTGAAACCAAAAGAAGAAAGTTTTATCATGTCCAGAACCTAAATTTTCTGGAGCGCATAATCTAACTCAACCTGTCTGGATAGATCCTTTAAACAATCCAAACACAGGGAACCCAGAATAAGAATGAGAGCCTTTAATCCTGTATAGTTTAACGTAATTCTGGAATATAATCAAAAAGTATTGGTGGGTGGGCCATGGCAGAGTTCGTGCCTGCCATGCTGGAGACCCGGGTTCAATTCCCGGTAACTGCCCATGCAAAAAAAAAAGTATTGGCAAAGTCCCAGGAGGGATGGGAGAAAAAAATTATGGAATTATTAAACTTTACCACCAGGGAAACCATGGACACAGTGCCAAACATTAAGGACATCCAAATCAACAAGCCAAGCCCTTGATCTTGAGTCTTCCTCTTGTTACATTTACGTATGTAGTGGACAATTTTAGATTACCTATAGGTATGCCTAAGAGTCATCTCCAGAGGGCCTCTTTTGGTGCTCAGATGTGTCCTCTCTCTCTAAGTCCAACTCTGCAAGTGAAACCATTGCCCTCCACGCCAGACGAATCATGACATCCAGGGGTGAAAGTCTCCCTGGCAGCATGGGAGATGACTCCCAGGGATGACATGGCCCTGGCACTATGGGATCAACATTGCTATCCTGATAAAAAGGGGGAAAATAGTGTAACAAATAAGGAATCAGTGGCTGAGAGAATTCAAATCGAGTTGAGAGGTTACAATGGAGGTCACTGTTATGCATGCTTCAGTTAGACAGTGCTACTTATCATAACTTGCCTAACTGCAATCAAAACCATTCCTGCCAATCCTAAAGAATACCTAAGGCATTATATAAGATTCTACAAAGGTTACATGCACTAGGGTAACTTTCCAAAAGTTACAATCTCCAGATGGGTCCCTGGACCAGATAAGTCTTGAAATGCAGAGCGGCCAGCCCTTCTAGAACATCAACTAGTTCCATCCCCCATCTCATATTAATGAGAACCCCTTCCAACATGAAAAAGTCAGAATGGACTTAGCCCTAATACCCCTAAAGAGTGAGAGAAAGATCAAAGGTGATGGTGGAGTTATACAGAGAAGGTCAGGTTTAACAAATGAGTATGAGAGCTGAACCATTACACTGATATTTCTTTTAGCCACATTAGAGCAGTTAGAAATAAAAGCCTAAAATTATGGAATTGTAAACCATTCCAAACTCTGAAATCTGTTCTACAAGTGATTGTTGTGACATACCTTGAAATTTATTGCTTTTATGTATATATGCTATTTAAAGAGAAGGAGGAATATAATAGAGAAGATAAGATTTAACAAATGAATAAGACTGCTGAATCATTATATTGATATTTCTGTTGGTCTCCAGTGTCTTGGAGTAGCTAGAAGAAAACACAATATATCATGGAACTTGTAAGCTATACCAAACTTTAAAATCTGCTCTATAACTACTTGTTAAAATTTACGTGGAAATTTATTGCTTTTTTGTATATATGTTATATTTCACAATAAAAAAAAGATTTAAATGGGAAATATTAGACTGTATATATGGTAACAGAATAAAAAACAATTAAACTCCATGCAACTACACTATACTCAAACAGTGAACTCTAAATTAAGCCATGGACTTCAATTATAGTACGATTTTTAAAATGTACTATCATCACTTATAACAAATTTCTCACACATGCAAGGTGGTGGTGGTGGGGTGGTATATGGGAATCCTATATTTTATGCTTGAATGTGCTATAAACCCACAACTTTTCTAATAAAGAAAAAATACTGACTGAAAAAAAAACATATTTGCAAGATAGGTAAGATTTATTTGTTTCAATTAGGTTCATCTCTATGCATTTGATTTTATTAATTGAATGTTAAACCACTATATATTCCACACACTTATAGGTCTAGGCCCTTAGTTAATACTTTTAAGATGTGAAAGAGGTGATTTATTTGTAAAGATGTTTGTCAATCTGGTGGCTGCTCTGGATGATTAGTGCCACACTCACAGGATGGCAAGTCATTAGAATTAGGAAACAAACATATTCAAAAAACAATTTAGAGATAAAAATAGAGCTTTAAAGCCCTTATTCTCCTAATAAAATAATATGACAATGTATCTTGCCATCAATGAATATATGAAGATATCTAACGTTACCATACACATTTTGTTCAGGAAATTGAAAGTTCCTTGTAGGTTATTCTTTGATTTCTCGAGTAAGATTATTTTTTTATTGGTGGTTTATCTCAGATGTCTGGTTAAAAGATACTTCCTGTAACATGAATTCTAAGGAATTGCATTCTTTGCAGTTATCTTTTATCTTTCCCTGTATTGAAGACCTAACACCCTAAATAAAATCCGTTGTGTCTAATTATGGCAATCCTCAAATAAAGGTGACTTCACCCAGGCTCATTAGTGTTATTTGTCACAGATATAGATGGAAAAACTGTAGCAAATATAGCATGGAAATCCTCAAGGGAAGAGATAACAGTGATAGCGGAAAAAGAAAAAAAAAATGTTTCAGTTTATGCTGCTCTCCACAAACAACCCCCTTTCAAGAAGTCAAGAGACAATGACCTATGTCTACAGTGCTTATTTTTCTCTTTATTATTTGAAATAGGAGGTAATCTGAAATAATAGCAGTTTTTCTCTGACTAGCACAATCTAACAAAAGTAGACAAAAATAAACCAAAGTGGGAAACAAGACTAAGGAATGAAGGATCTTTTTATCTCAACAACAAATGAACTACATCCCTCAAAAACTGAACCCTACAAAGGAGTGGGACATGATAAATAAAACCTTTACTGTCACCAATTGCATAAGGTCACTTATTTACAAAGGAAAACATTTCCTAAGTTACATTGTCCTGACATATAAATTTCAGTTGCAACATGTTGAGCATATGGCATTGAAGAAGATAATAAAATTCAATAATTTAATTTATTGGTGGACCTTTTAGTCTCTCTCTTATGAATGAAATATTTACTAAAATAGAATGACAGAATTTCATTATCAATAAGGATGATAAATAGGCTGTATACTGAAATTTGCCCTGACCTGTCTTACCAATGGCATATCAGCTATCTTAATTTTTAGGAGACATTATAGAATGACAGACTGACATAGTAATGCAGTACAAGGAAAATAAAAATTGCTAGCAACTAACCAACATGGAATCACACTGTCACACTGTATATACACAAAAGCCAAGAGTACCTGTTAACAGAAAAACACTACAATGGGGTTTTTATTTCCATACAGTAGCGTTTGAATTTCCCAACACAATTACTTCTTGCTAAAACATGACAATTTATAATCTAGTCAAATCTATTGTGTTTTTTAGTTTAATTCTGATCATTGAGTAATTAAATATAAGTTTGAAAGTTCAGAAAAATACATTCTGCAAATGCATTGGGATAAGCTGGCTCTTAGGATTCAATGGAGAGTCTATAACCAAAAAACTGAGAGCTGATTTTGCATGTTCCCTTTCTTAAAAAACAAATCCAGGCTGAGTTAGCCACCATTTTGTAAACTTCTCCTGCAGATGATCAAGGAGAATTTGGCAACACATACACGTTTCAAAATTTAACTAATGGAAAAGACAGATTTACCCAGCTTTAGCTTTATCATAAAGTTGTTAAAATAGTTTATGGATATTGGTAGCTGGTTTTAATAAGGAAGAGAAGTGGTTCCACACCCAGTTCCACCCATTCCCACAGGCTGATTTGGGATGGAAGTCCAACCATTTTTATTTTTTTCCCTAGGGTTTAAAATGGCCAGTGAGCTCTGAGAAACTATTGTTTTCATCTCATTGTCTTGGCCACCAGCTCAGTGTCCTTACAGGATCAGATCTTTCCAGACTTCTTGCTAACTTTCTAATCTGGATGGGCTCTTTAGCGATGTCAATCAAACAAATTCTAACAAGAGGTACGTGACATGAGGATGCAGTTGAAAACTCATCCTATATATGTAGGAAAGGAAGGATTGTGAGATTTATGACAAGCGCACAAAAATGGGGGACTCTGACTGTGGGTTAAGGCTATTTTGCTTGTTCGTGGTTTTGTTTATGATTTTAGATCACAGACTCTCAAAAAGTTTTAATTTTACCTTCTGGGAATTGCTTATAAAAATTTAAGCCACAACTGGGTCATAATTTCACATGCTTATTTTTAAATGTCTATGAATGTAGAGAATTGCACAATATGAAAGGCCTGGAAGTTTTAAAAACCTATATCATTCATTCATTCAATGAATATTTATTGAAAACTAGCTATCAATAGACATTGTCCTAGGTACCAGGGATATAGTGGTGAACAAACAACAAAACAAAATTCTCTACCCTCGTGGGAGGTTTCTGAATAAGCAGTAGATGAAGCTTTATTTTTTTCATTGATAAGCTTCTGCTCATCCATAAAGATTAAACTATTACATATATAAGCACAACATAATAGATAAAATGTATGTAGATAGAGAAAAGAAAAAACAGTGCTGATATAATAACCTTGAACCTTAGAAAACAACAGAGAAAATAGCCTGAAAGATGATTAGGAAAATGCAAAGGCAAAATAAATTTCAACTGCTGTTAACTAAAATTTAAAACTTCAAAAAATTCAAAAACATTAAAGTGAAATCCCTTTAAAACACTGATTTTTTTTTTTTTTTTTTTTTTGCCTAATTGAGCCCCAGAATATCTGCAAAGTTCTTAAAAATTTAGATCTCTGGATCCTCCTCAGATCTTCTCAATCAGAATCCACATGGGGTCCAAAAGCATATGTAGTTTTAAAAAGATCCAGAAGTGGTTCAGATGTAGTTTAGACAGCACTGGCTGAAGGGCATGACTTCTGGGTTGGTAAAGGAAGGAGCTCAGCAAACACTCCCCTGCCCCGCCAAAAAAATTAAAAAACACTATAAAACTGGAAAGTACTGTCAAAAACAACTATTTCAGGCCCTAGGTGGGTAATGCATCAAAGCAAGCAACAAGTAGAGAAGTGTTTATTCAGGAAAAACCATTGTATGTGGTGTTAGCATAGTGTCCCACTTCTGACCCTGTCAGTATATTTGGCCCTGTGTTCCACAAGATAAGGCAGGTGGTGGAAACCAGCAACTTTGCTAAGAGAGGGCACTGACTTGATTTGAAGTGGAGAATGGAAAAGCCCCAAGCCCAGGCACTGGAAGAAACATTAACATTCTTAGTGGCAAACAAAGGGTGAACCTCTACAGCTAGCTTTAGATTAAGGTCCCACTGGGGACATTCTCAGACTAATGGACTAGTCAGTAATTTAACAGTGTATCCTGTAATTGAGATTGCTTCAGAGGCGCTTGCTAAGTTCATGCATCCCTAACTGACCAGAAGGACTTGAGAGGGTCCGGCAGAAAATCAAAGCTAGGGAAACTTGCAAACTGCTGAATGAATGTGCTGCCAAAGCCACACACATACAACTTCAACTAAAGAGGAGAGTCTAAAAGCTGGAATTGTTGAGCATAACACCTGTCCAATTATTGACTGACCACTAAGCTCTCCTGACACAGGGGTGACTCCAAGAAGCAGGGCTTAAACATACAAATATAAACAAAAGCCACCATTTCAGAACCTATTCAGAAAACATTTGTTTTAAAAGGCAGATGAGGAAACTGGCAGAGCAGGGAGCTCCAACACTCAGACCTCCCACCAAAACAACTATTGAAAAGGCAGGAACAGTTTACAAAAATTATTTTGGAACTCCAGAGGCCAGAAGAACTCTGTACAGAGTGGGAGTAAGAGGGATATAAATTACAGTAAAAAACTGTAAGCTGCTGTCTCTGCACAGTGGCTAACTGCCCATCTCCCACTCTTGCTCATAGGCTCCAGCCCCTGGCTAGCTTGTTGATGACAATAAAGTATATAAAAATGCTCTTCCTTAAGAACAGGGGAGGGTATAGATGATAGCTGATCATGGCTTTTGATTAGCGAATTCTGATCACTTGTTCTTGACTCTAAGGGCAGCTATTGTTTTGACCTGCCCCAGACCAAGACAAAGGCAGTCATTGTACCAACTCTCCCTGGACAGAGGCAGAGGTGGTGGAGATTTAAAGATATAGTGCATCTACAGGGGACAGTGACCTGAAGGCCTATATTTGCTAGGCAGGCCAGGAAATTCACCTTTGGGAAGGCTTTGGATCAGCCTTCCTGATCCAGCTTCAAAGGTATTTTGGAGCCAGTTATCACTTCCTACATAGGTCCCTGACCCTGTTTTGGCTGGGAAAATCTGACTTTGGAAAGTCCTCTCTGGTGTGACCATCCTCCCATAATATGCCCTCCAAGCAAAAGCAGGGTGAAACCATAAAAGGAGTATAAAAAAACATAAATATGGACAGGCTGGGACAAAGTCTACCAGGGTCAAATATCTGGGATAAGGAGGTCTGTCTACCGGGAAACAGAGAGAATAAGCAAACTCCTGGAAACAGAACACCAAAACTACCAACAAGCAAAGGCCTGGGACAAGACAGAGGCCCTAGAGACAGAGAAAATCCTACACACAGCATTTGCCTTGGGCAGACCTCCCTGAAACTAAAAAAAAATCTCTGTCTTATCACCAGCTTGTTACAAAGTCAAGAAACAGATGCCTCAGGGAATAAATCCGAGAGTTAACATTTTAAAATATTAAAATATTCAGTGTAAAACAAAAGAGTATAAGACAAAGAAAGAGGAAATGATGGCTCATCTAAAGGAGGAAAGGACAAAATGCAGAAAACACCAATGAAGAAGATGAGAATGAGGACATACAAAACAAGGCACTTATTAAATTATCTTAAAAATGAGGTATGAGATGAAGGAAAATACATAGAAAGAACTAAAGGATATCAGGAAAACGATGAACAAACAATATGAGAGTCTTAATAAAGAGGTAGAAATTTTAAGAAGGAGCCAAAAAGTAATACAAACAACAGGAGCTAAAGACCACAATATCTGAAGTGAAAAATGCACAGGAGGGTTCCAAGAGTAGATTAGAGCTGGCAGAAGAAAGAACCCATGAACTTGAAGACAAGCTGCTTGAAATGAGTCAGGAGAAAGCAAAAAGAAATATTGAAAGCACAAATAGCCTAAGACACCTGTGGGACACAGTCAAGTACATCAATATACACATTATGGGTGACCAGAAATAGAGGAATGAAAGTAGCAGAAGGAATAGTCAAAGATATAATGACAGAGACCTGCTGAAACTTAGTAAAAGACATGAATATGCACATTCAAGAATCTCAGAGAACACTAAACAGGGAAAACATGAAGAAAAATACACCCCATCATATACTAATCACATTATCAAACACAAAGGACAAGGAGAGGGTTCTGAAAGCTACAAGAAAAAAGTGATGTTACATACAAGGGAGTCACAAGTTGACTGAGTGTCAATTTCTCATCAGAAACCTCAGAGGCAAGAAAGCACTGGGTTGAAAGAAAGTGCTGCAGGAAAACACCGCCTTCTAAGGATTTTATATCCAGCAAGACACTCTTTCAAAAATGAGGGAGAGATTAAAACATTATCAGATAAACAAAAGCTGAGGGAGTTTGTCACCATGAAACCTACACTACATGCAATTAAAGAGAATTCTTCAGACAGAAAGAAAAGGAGATAGTGGTTCAAAGCAGTCTAAAGAAATAAAGATCTGTGGTTAAGATGCCATTTGCATAATTGTAAATTCCAATATTATTGTAGTATATCGTTTGGTATGTAACTTAATTTCTTACTTCCTACAGATGCTAAAAGGAATTGCATAAAAAAGTAATGATAAACCTATGTTTCTAGAAATACAATGTACAAAGATATCAGGGGTAACAAGTACAAAGAAAAATGGTGGGAAAGAAGACAGATATAGGAGAAGTATATCTGTATGATACTGAAGTTGAATCATACCAACCCAGATATGATCTTTGTATATTTAGGATGTTCAATTTTAACCCCATAGGAATCACAAAGAAAATACATAAAAAACAAATTAAGATAGAAATGAGAAGGCACTCGATATGGTCTAACACACACAAAAAAGCAAATAAATATAAAGTAGACTTTAAGGGAAGCAAGGGACAAAAAAGTACAAGATTTACAAAAGCTAAAATAGCAAAATGGAGAAGAACATCCCATATTATCAGTAGTAACTTTAAATGTAAATGGATTAAACTACCCAGTCAAAAGGCAGACACTGGCAAAAAAGAAAGCTGGGGTGGCTAAACTAATATAGACTAAATAGACCCTCAGTTAAAAACAGTTAAGAGGGAGAAAGATGCTCATTATATGTGGATAAAGGGAATAATTCAACAGGAAGATGTAACAATTGTAAATATATATGCACCTAACAGCAGAGACCTAAAATATATGGAGAAAATACTGACAGATTTGAAGGGAGAAATTGAGAGATTTACTTTAATAGTAGAAGGCTTAAATATATTAAGTAGATAGAACATCTAGTCAGATGATCAATAAGAAAGTAAAAGACTTGCATAATACTCTAACAAACTAGACCTAACTGACATATATAGAACACTGCACCAACAAAAACAGAATACACATCCTTCTCGAGAGCATGTGGATCATTCTACATAATAGAGCAAATATTGGGTCGCCAAATAAGTCTCAATAAATTAAAAAATACTGAAACTATACAATTTTTATTCTTCAACAAATGGATTGAAGCTAAGAATCAATAACAGAGGGAGAAAAAGAACATTCATGAACATGTGGAAATTAAACAATATATTCTTAAACAATCAATGAGTTACAAAGGAAATCAGAACTAAACTTAGGAAACATCTTGAGGTGAATGAATATGAAAATTCAACATACCAAAATTTATGAGCTGCAACAAAGGAAGAACTGAGGGAAACATAACTCTAAATGTTTACATCATAAAAGAACAAAGACTTCAAATCAAAGTCTATCCTCAAAACTGGAAGAATAAAAGATGAATAAACTGGGTGGGCCATGGTGGCTTAGCAGGTAAGAATGCTGAGGACCCGGCGTTCAATTCCTGGTGCCTGCCCATGTGAAAAAAAAAGATGAATAAACCAAACTCAAAGTGAGTAAAAGAAAGGAAATAACAAAGATTAAAGCAGAGATAAATGAAGCAAAAAAAAAATAGAATTGTTGATTCTTTGAAAAGATCAATAAAACCAACAATTCATTAACTAGACTGATAAAGGAGAACAGAGAAGATACAAATAACAGAAACCATAAATGATAAGGGAGACATTATTACTGACTTCACTGAAATAAAGAAGACTATAAGAGGATACCATAAACAACTGTATGCCAATAAATTACATAACCTAGCTGAAATGTACAAATTCTAAAAACAAACAAACTACACTGTCTCAAGAAGAAAGCTCTCAACAAAGCAATTACTAGGAAAGTGATTGAATGAGTAATCAAAAACCTTCCAACAAATCTTGCCTGCCATGCCAGATATACAGGTTTCATTCCCTGTGCCTGCCCATGAAGAAAAATAAATACATAAATAAACCTCCTAACAAAGAAAATTCCAGGACTAGATGACTTCAGAGGGGAATTTTATGGACCATTTAAAGAGGACTTATCTCCACTTCTGCTGTTCCAAAAATTTGAAGAGGGAACATTCCCTAACTCATTCTATAACCCCGACATCATTGTGATAGCAAAGCCAGATGAAGACACCATAAGAAAAGAAAACTACAGGTCAATATCTCTTATGAATATAGAAGCAAAATTCCTCAACAGATACTAGCAAACTGACTAAAAAAGCATAGTAAAAGAATTATACAACACAATCAAGTGGGATTTCTCCCTGCCATACAGGGTTGGTTCAGCATAAGACAATCAATTAATGTACTACATCACATTAGCAAAATTAAGGGGGAGGGGGGTACCACACAATTGTCTCAATTGATGTAGAAAAGACATTTGACAAAATATAGCACTTTTTCTTGATAAAAACACTAGGACTAAAAGGGAACTATCTTAATATGATAAAAGGTATATATGAAAAGTTCACAGCTAACATCCTGCTTAATGGTGAAAGAATGATGCTTTCCACGGAGATGAGAAAGAAGACAAGGACATGCACTGGCACCACTGCTACTCAACATTGACCTGGAAATTCTTGCCAGAGCAATTAGACAGAACAAAAAAATAAATAAATAAAAGGCATCCAAGTTGGAAAGGAAGAAGTAAGCTTTTCTATTTGCAGATATGATCTTATATACACGTAATCCTGAAAAATCCACAAGAAAACTCTTAGAGCTAGTAAGTGAATTCAACAAAGTAGCAGAGTATTAAATCAACACCTTCAAGTCCATAGTGTTTCTACACACAAGCAATGAACAACTGGAAGACAAATTCAAGAAAAAAATCCCATTCACAAAAGGAATTAAAAGAACCAGAGGATTTAAAGGATTTGTACATAGAAACTTATAAAACATTTCTAGAAGAAACTAAAGACTTTAGGAAGGGATGTTCTGCATTCATGGATTGGAAAACTAAATATCATTAAGATATCAATACTTTCAAAGCAATTTATAGATTCAATGTAATTGCAATAAAAATTCCTATATCCCTCTTTGCAGAAATGGAAAAACTAATCATCAAATTTATATGGAAGGAGAAAGGGTCTCAGACAGCTAAAACCATCTTGAAAAAGAAGCGTTAAGTTGGAGGACTCACATTTCCCAATTTTAAAGTTCATTACAAAGCCACAGTAATCAAAATAACATGGTGCTGGCACAAGGGCAGAGATAATAGACAAATGGAATTGAACTGAGCTCAGAAATCAATCCTCTTATTTTCGGCCAACTGATTTTTGACAAGGCAGCAACGACACTCAATTGGGAAAGAATAGTCTTTTTGACAATGGTGTTGAGAAAATTTGAAAATGGAGGACCCCTACTACAGATCTTACATAAAGTCAACTCAAAATCATCAAAAACTAATTATAAGGGCTAGAAGTATCAAACCTTTAAAAAAATAAATGGTAACATCTTTAGGACCTTGTGTTAGGCAATGATTTCCTAGACTTTACACGCAAAATATTAGCAACAAAACCTAAAATAGATAAACGGGGTCTCATCAAAATTTAAAACTTTTGTTCCTCAAAGGACTTTATCATGAATGTAAAATGACAGCTTCTCCAATGGGAGAAAATATTTGAAAATCATATATCTGATAAGCATTTAATATCCAAAATATATAAAGAAATTCTTCTACTTAACAACAAAAAGACAAGAAATCCAATGGAAAATGGGCAAAAGGCTTGAAGAGACATCTCTTCAAAGAAGATATACAAAACACATGGTTCAACATCATCAACCATCAGGGAAATCTAAATAAAAAACACAATGAAATACTATTCCTCACCCATCAGAATGGTTGCTTTAAAAAAAAAAATAGTGTTGGAGAGGATACAGAAAAATAAGAACAATCATTCACTATTGATGGCAATGTAAACTGAAGGAGCTGCTGTGGAAGACAGTTTGGTGGCTCCTCAGAAAGCTAAGGCTAGAACTACCCCATAACCTACCAATCCCACTACATACCCAAAAGCCACAAAAACAGGGACTCCAAGAGATATTTGCACATTGAGGCTCATAATGACATTATTGACAATTGCCATAAGATGGAAGCAACCCAAGTATCCATCAGGCAATGACTGGATGAAGAAAACATGGTTTTCTTTCCATTCCATAATAAATGGAATATTATTCAGTCATAAAAAAGGAATGAAGTCCTGAAACATATGACAACTGGATCACCTTTGAAGACATCATATTGAGAGAAATTATCCAGATACAAAAGTACTAATATTTTATGATCTCACTGATTTAAAACAATTAAAATGAGCAAACTCATAGTGTCAGAATCTGGGATATAGGTTACCAGGGAAAAGTTGGGGTTAGGAAATGGGAAGTTAAGGCTTAAAATTTACAGGGTTTCATTCTGGAATAATGGAAATTTTTGGTAATGGATGGTGGTGATGGTAGCACAATCTTGTGAATACAATTAAGAGGGCTGAAATAAGTATTTGAATATGATTAAATATGGAAATGTCTGATTGTATATGTGGTAACAGAATAAATATTAAAAAAAAATCCATGGAACCACTACACAGTGAACCCTAAGTTAAAATACAGACTTCAATTAATAGTAGAATTATAAAAGTGTGCTATCATCAATCGTAACCAGGGTTCCACACCAGCGCAAGGTGCGGTGGTGAGGTGGTGTATGGGAATCTTATATCTTGTGCATGGTTATTCTGTAAACCCATAACTTTACTAATTAAAAAAAGGATTAAAAGAAATAGATGAAAAAGTTGGTACCTTGTTCTGGAAAGCAGAAGGCAGCAGAATGAATTCTTATTTGGTCAGTTCTTGATTTAGTCAATCAATGTTTTCTTTATTTTACTGTGGACCAGACACTGCTAGATGCTTAGATACCACGGTGAACATGATAGCTAATGATGGACTTAATGACTTTATATTCCAGGCTAGAGTTTGCATTTCAGTTTCTCAGGATATGGATATTCCACTCAGGTCTTACACACAGGCTCAAATTCCTAACATGTTTGAACTAGTCAAATGCACTGCCAAATAATCTAAGCACTAGCATTTCATTTCATTTGGTATAAAGAACATAATGTTAAACTATAACTGGGAGACCTAAGTTTTAGTACTGTCTTTAATAACTTTCTATTTAAGCAGTTTTTGCCAAAACATTCTCGAGGGCTCAATTTCATTATTTATATGGTAAAAGGGGTTGACTAAATTTCTGCGGTGTCTTCTCTATCTCAAATTCTATGTCTATTTCTAAGTGCATGCAAAAACACATGTTCACATCTAAATAAATTTATAAGAAACCTGTTCAGGGTTACTTTAATGATCAAATAAAATCCATCCATAATTAGCTCAGATGTTCTCTAAAGAGCTTATTTTCTTAAATAGTAAATGTTGCATTTGAAACATTATTTACAAAAGTTGGCAGGAGCTTTTATTTAATAATTTCAATGTCTGGTATTAGGGTGAAACCTCATGTAATAATATATTTACAAACATAAAATTACAGGGGTCATAATCAGCTAGATTTTATTGTACTTGGAAGACCAGCATGTAAGCAGCATGACCCTCCAAATTGATTTGTTTGTCCAACAAAAATTATTTAGTGATTATTGTGTGCCAAATGACACTCCAGTCACTTTACTCATATCAATTCATTCCTATGAGAAATGCCTAAGAAACAGCTACTATTACTATCATGTCTGTTTTATAGATGAGGGCACTGAGGCACCAAGAGGTTAGCTAACTTGCCCCCCACATTAAGAGGCAATAAGAGATTAACTTGCTCATTGTAAATAAGTGGCATAGAGCCTGGATTCAAACTCAGGTTCCCTGTTTCCCAAATCCATGCTCTTATCCACTGGTCAGTTTGCCTATACTTACAAACCTGCAAGCTGGTATTGCAAGATGGAACACTCAAATTGGGAAATTAAACAAGTTATTAAGGAAAGAACACATCTTATTTTCTTTAAACATATACAATTACACAGACAGACACTCTCATTCTCATGCAGCACTCACCCAAAACCCAAAGCACACATTTACAAATTTGAAATTTACCAAAAAAGAAGAATTTTACTGGAGTAGGGAGATTATGGAAGTTAAGGTCTTTAGCATTTTTAGATTAAATTTCTCATGATGTAACCTTAACAGTTTGAAAATGAGTGACTTAAATGCTATATCATAAGCAAATATCTTGCACAAAGTGACATTGCTTCTGAATAACCTTTAGGCAACACTGAAGTGTGCAGTTTTACAGTTTAACAAGTATTTGACTCTTTATCTACAAGTTTATAGGCATTATCTTTCTAATTTAAGGGTCCTCTCTTACCTCTACCTAAATATACAAATAATAATTCCACCTCCCAGATCATTTCTCATGACATAATTTTAGTCTTCTGGCTTCTATAATACGTGCTCCTTCTCTCCTCCCCAGCTCCTGTGCTCCATCCATAGTGACATTGGTATGCTTTTCATGCACATTAGAAGATTTCATACTTAGATTCTGAATTTTCCCTCTGTTCATGCTGAGAGATTATTTTTGAAAGAACCTTTTTTATATCAACCAAATGTGTGTGATATGGCTGAGACATTCTTTTCAGGCCTCTAAAACATCCTCATACATTTATAAAAAAAATTATGATTGAATTCCACTGAACAATGAAAATGTCAAGAAACGTGGGTATAATAGAGGACTTCAGAAACCTCTCATTAGTGGGAAAAACATACAGGTATAGGATGAGCGCAGGCAAGCATCAATGATTCTCCACTGAAAAACGGCAGCAGTTAAAAGAAATGTGGAAGCTAATGGCATGGTAGATAAGAAGCAGTGCTCTCCGTGCATCACCTGACATTTCTTTCTGGGAACAAGCTGCCTATCCAATGCCACCTAGTGAGCTTCTGACTCAGACTTTGCAGCAAAGAGACAGTTTCGCTTAACTTTATAATTAACGTGTGTCCTTGCTGACAGACATTGTGAATGAGGCACTTTTTCCTTCCCATTATGGCTTATACTGTAGATTTAATTATTCTGGAAGTGAATCAAGAAGCATGACTTCAGGCATAGCACTTTAAAAATCTGCAGAGTAACAATATGAATTCTCTATTTTAAAGTATCAGTGTCATCCTGTCTTTATGATGAGGGATGTGTAAATAATTTTCCAAAGGAATTAAAGACTTTGCAGACCCTGCAGACCATTGTAAAATTGCCTAAAGCTTTGCTTTGATAACAACTTGGTTTTATTTTACACATATTCACAGTTACTTACATTTCAAGGAAATGTGCTTTTTTCAACAGCTATACAGAAAATGCTATCAAATCCTATTAAAAATTACTCAGTTTGTGTGTGTGTGTCCCTGTAATATTGTTCCTGTATATATAGAAAATGCTGAGTCCTTTTTACTTAGGTCTAAATGAGCTAATGAAATACATCTTCACGCATAATGTCACAATACAGCCACATTTTCTTTTACTGCCTAAAATGAGTTAGGAGGAATAAAATAATAATAAGATATTATTTTATCTTTCATGTCATGAACTATTAGTCATGAAACACAGTGAAGTCGCTAAACGTTTAGTCCTCCAGTAAAATATACATTTGAAAAAATTTTTAAAGAGACCTCAAAAATGGAAGTAGAAGTAAAAAAAGTTGAAGACGTGGAATACCTTCTCATGCAATCCAGGGCGCGGATAAAGAAGTCCTTATGCAACTGATGTTCATCTCTCAAGACCGAGCACTGTTCCAGGGTCACCGACATTGATGTCCTATCTTTGGCACTTTTACAACAGGTGAAACGCATACCGTTTAATTTGCGACAAATCTGTAATGCACATGTAAAAAGTTTACTGTTCGTCTGTAGTGTCAGCCTCCTCTACTAGTCTGTGCCAGTGTGCCTTTGGCTTTATGTGAATTTATGAGTCAGTTGCTCTAACTTGCCCTATTGAGGATAGAAACATTACTTTTACCCTTAAAGCACCAGTGGAATAGGTTTCATTTATTTAGCTCTTCGTATGAGAGGTATGGGGATTATCAAAGGCAGATGAGATGTTCAGCATCCAGCAGAGGAGGCAATGCTACCCGAGTGGGTGTCCACTCTGCAGTGGATGATGATAATGGTCACAGCTCAGGGGCAGCAGCATAATTACGAAGGGGAAAAGTCTATGTTCCTGGGATTGGACACTTGATCTGGATTCTAAATAATAAATATCTCTTCTTATACTTGAGAACCCTTGGTTTTATGCTCTGATAATCTAAACGTCCACATGGTGGCTGTGCTGCAGATAAGGAAACCCTCAACAATATCCAGTGTAAGAGTAAGAACACACAAAAATGACCACTGTTCACTGTGTATTGCGGTAGCCCAGGTACAACGCTAGGGAATTTTTTAGAGATTTTTCTCTTAGATTTTATTTTGTATGAATCCTAGAGAAAGGTACACTTAATTTCATTTTGCACCTGAGGAAATTGAGGTTTAGATAGGTTAAGTAACTTGTACACAACAGAGTGGAGCCAGGATTCAAATGTAAGTCTACCTAACTCCAAGGACCAATGCTTTAACTTCTATTGTGTTTTGCTTCTCTTTCTACTTTATTTTTGTTATTTTGATTTAAATCAGGAGAAAAATCTCTAAGCGTCAACAACCTCTTGACTCATTGCCTTACGGTTAATGGGTGAGTAACACTACTCCTTTCTCCTATCTATCCTAAGTGGGGTTCTGATATGAGATATTAATAAGCAACTTTAGTATTAACAATGCTAATCAACATGCATTTGAAATAAGACTTGCACGATATAATAAAGCCCTGTTTTATTACCTGTCATCAAGTTCTTAGCAGTTGCCTGCCTTGAGGAAAGTATATAATAATATATTTTATCAAGGGTTTTTGCCATGTTTTAATTGTGGTTCCAGTACTTAAACTATGATTAATAATTCCCTATTGGTTTAGTCTTTTCGTACTTTCTCATTATTTCCAATTTAAGTGACTAGAGAAATTTGAGAGCATTATTTTACCATGTAATATTTTAGCATCTAAAAAATTCTAATCCTTTAAAATAAATAGTCTTTCAAATTTGCTAACATAAAATAAAAGCTTGCGTGTATTCATAGAAGTAAGTTAGAAACTTCAATTGCTCTTTTGAGATGTGATTTTAAAAAATAAGTATTGCTTTTAAAATTTATCTTCACTATTATATGCACCTATCCTAATAAAGATATTTAATGTTTTAAATTTAAAACAAGGGTCAGGGAGCAACTCTATTAAGATAAATAGTCTGGGTCTTGATTTCTGCAATTCCAGAACTATATAAACTTGAATATTGATTTAACATGGTCGATTGGCATTTGCCACTTTAAATTCTCATTTTATTTTTTAAATGCAATCAAGATAAAACTAAATATCTTCATATTTTTCATTTAAAATGTAATAAATGGAAGTATATTTTATTAAATAAATTAAAAAGAGAGGAAAATGAAAGAGAATGAGATCAAAGCAAAGACTTTTGGGAAAATGCCAAAAGAAATCTCTATATCTCTTCACTTAAAGAATGTTGTTAAGGTCCTTGTATTTCAAAAAGGATATTGAAACTGAGGTATCAGCCTATTGGAATGTTTTTTATAATAAAATCAGTGTTCTACAGAATGCTGAATTTATACACCACGGGTGCATGTGTAAATAAAGGTAGGAAAATCATCCATTCAATGACTAAGTTGTGAGTAAGCGATAAATAGCTGGTATGTACATTTCAGAAAAAAAATATTTAAGAAATCAATGGGATTTATGGGGGACCTTTTTTTAATGTGCTGAAATGGGGGAACTACACAGATTAAGAGAATACATGCATTTGTGCATGCACATGTGCACCCTTCATTTATCTACTTATATAGCTGAAAGATATTTGTATGCTCCTAACTTGTCAGACTTGGTAAATGATCAAACTATTTTCATGCTATCACATTAGTAAAATAGTAAAAATATCTTATGGCCTATCTTCGGGAATTTCTGTGAGAATTAACAACCATAGTCACCTGTGACGATGCAAAAACCAGCACATGTGTGGAAGAACTAGTAAAACAACCCCTGTATAATGCACTACGATGCTAAATGGGACTAGTGGGAAATTGTAAATGGAGAATTGTAAATCACAGTTTAAGCATTAAAATCACAATTAAAACATATCAAAACCCTTGATAAAATATGTCATTATATGCACTCTTCAAATCAGGCAACGCCTAAGGGTTTCATATTTTTTCTTTGGATAGCCTTCCCTTTAGGGGCTTTAAGAGGGCATGAAGGGAAAGTAAAGTAGATTTCTGCCTTCTTTTTGGTAAATTATTTTATATAGTCTAATCATCAATTATCCATTTCTTGTCCTCAGAAGAGAGTACATCATTTTTTTTTATTATAACTGAAGCACTGGCAACAGAGGGAAGGCTCTGTTATGCTTTTGATAGAGTTGTTAACCTGGACTCTCAATTGTACAAGCCAAGCACTGTGCAGTAACTACAAACATGGCATCTATCATGGCCCTCTTCTTCAATGTGTGCCTTTCCAATGAAAGGATTCTGGGGGCTGAGTGCTTAGCAAAATTCAAAGGTTTATGTGAGTTATGTCTGAACAGTTGCCAGACAAATGCTAAAGTCATGCCAGATAAAATGCAATTGTCTCCCTCACTCTTGTGAAAACTAGGGTGGGAAAGCAGATGCTCCTTTACCTTGAGGACACAATAAAATGGGAAAGAACCATACAAAATGTAGTTCATTTCTCCAAGAGCAATCCATGGGCAATAAATTCTACGTCAATATCTAACAAACTTATTCAAAAGTTCATCAATTGAACCATATGTCTAGGAGTTTTACTAGGGCTGTGAGTCAGAGATCTGATAACCAGACTCCGTTGAAACGATGACTCTAGATTAGCAGTTCAAAGTCCTGTGTGATATGTGACACCGGCATAGTAACACGCAATTTCAAGAAGACCACAGACCCCTCATTTTAATCTCACAGTGTCAAATCATCCATCTCACAAAAAGAGCCAGTGAGTAAGAGTCTTTCTTGTTGATGGCATCTTCTTCCATGTCCTCTTCTAATGGATTGATAGAACTACCAAAGATAGTGAAAATGCCTAGTCTGCATAATGAAGGAAGATAACTAGTAACCCATGGGTAGAAGTTGGACTCTGCATAGCAGACACCTGATAATGTTTGCAGGTCATCGTGGTGATGGGGAATAAAATTTGACATTAGCATGCTTACCGTGGCAGCCAGCCACATGATTTCTACGTTCTTTCTTTTTTTGGCTTGGATACTTTGATGGAGATTTTCTAGTAATCCTTTTAAATCATTTTGTTCTTGAAAATGTGAAATGTCTGAAAAAGAAAAGAGAAAATACAAAGCCCACAGTGTTACTATAAAGCTGCCCATGGAGTCTTCCTCAATCCATTTGTAAATGCAACTTCGATAGCAACGAATACCAGTTGTGGCAAAGAGTATCTGCAGATAATTATGCTCATTAATCCTCTGTTCTTTTCTTTACTTAAAAATATGCCTCTGTCTCCTTCATTCCTGACTCCTGCAACTGTAGTACTGCCATCTGGTCACTTAATATTCTTACACCAACAAGGGAAACACCTTTGATGAAGCTATAGTGGTTGCTGTCTCACTTCAATCAAAGCGATACACATGGATGAGATATAAACGATCATCTTCCATTTCTGCTACTAAGAGGCTATATTGAATCATGAAAATATAATAAATTGAACATCTCAGGGGTGGGAGAAAAGCTGAAATTCCAAATAAAAAACATAGCAGGGTTCCTCAACCTTGGCTCAACTGACACTATGTCAGGTAATCTATTGTAACAAATGTAAATTTTAATATTTTAAATCGTTAAGCCTGGGATTTTGTCCCTGAGCAGCCTAGCCCATAAGTTTTTATTCAGCTAGTGATATGACAGAGATTTCCTTGAATGCTATGAACTGACAAAAACAAACAAACCAATGCAAAAAAAAACCTTTCACAATCTTTGCAAATTGGTTCTGAATTGCCCGCTGTTCTCCATCAGAGTTTTGCCTGGTGTTCTCCTTCAGAGTTTAGCCTCCTACCAAGATCAGCCTGCAACAAAACGTGCAGCGTCCTCTCCATCTTTTCTGAGCCTGTGTCTTGTTCTGGGCTTATGCTTGTTCTAGGTCTTCAAGATTCCCCATTTACGTAATGCAAATTCCCCTTCTACCCTCTATGAAACAAACTGTTTCCCCACCAGGGTGCTGTAGTGTATCACTTTGCCCTAGACCACTTTTTCTTGTTTATTATACTATTTTAGCTATCTGCAAGCTGCTTCTGCTTGCAGGGCAGGCAGCCCAAGACAATTGGGGGGGGGGGGTTCAGCCTGATTGGCACCATACAGGTACCCCAGTATGCACATAAGGGGTTACTCTGCTCCCTCGAAAACATGACCAGGGACCCACAACTGGAGCACAGGCTGACTCCACTCCAGTGCCAGGGCAAAATCTACTCTGGTGAGAACCACTACTACAAAATAAAAAGGAGCACTAGGTGGCAATAGTTCCTGATAACTGAGTAGGAAACAGAAAGTGATACTGAAAGTTCAGAACATTACAATACTAATAACCAGAATGTGGGTAATAAATGCCATGAATTTTATTTTAAAACCTAAGGGAATACACTTCATGGCAAATTGTGCCTGAGATTTGGTGAGATGGAAGTCAAGGTTAGAATATGGTGATGGAAACAAGTAGGCTTTCTAAGAGATTGGTTGGGTTAGTACTGTGTAGTATGAAAAAATACATTCTATTGTCAAGTCCACACATTGAGAAATGAAGAATTCCTGAGAGTTTTGACTGAGGCTAAAAGCAGAGGAGAAAATACATAACAATATGGACTATCCTCAGGCCATGATAAATATGGACTATACTCAGTTACATGACAAAAATAGATAACATATTTCTGAAAGATCACAAAAACTGATACAAATAACCCTTAATAGTGATGAGGCTTTGAATTTCCAAATTCCTCTAGATGTTTCATTTCAGCAAAAATAACATATCCGACTTTTGTTTCATATAGTAGAGGAAGTTTCCTAATGAACCACACTAGTGATCTATATCTATCCAAGAATAGAAGTGGTGGGGAAAGTAAAAATGCCCACTGAAATTAACTACGTATTAACTTGGATTCCATGACTGCAGAAGAGATAAAGGTTGGGCATGATCCAGATGTTTACCTTCATTTAGGGAGATGAGACTGAAAAGATTCAGATAATATATATGCATGATTTCTCTTTATTAGTTTCACTTCCTAAAAGTGAAAGCTATCAAAAGTCACATCTCTGCTTTGTAACAATATAGATGACTCTCATAAGAAAGAGTGGTTTGACTAAAGGTATCATTGCTAGATAGAAGACTGTCTGACATACAAGGATTTTAACAGGACATGCCCAAAGAGAAAGGAAAAGAGGAGAATGTAGAGTGCCTTGAAGAGAGCTCCTGAGTCTTTGAGGAAGGATAATAATGGTGCTTTTAAATTTATACTTAATGCATAAAAGTAGTAAGAGATTAGGTCTACCATCAGTACTTGTAATGTTGATAAATGGTTATCAAAATAAAAACCAGGGTTATCATAAATTAAAATTATAAGTAGCCTTTAAAAATGATGTATAGACTTATTATTGATATAGAAAATGTCCATGCCACTGTTGAAAGGAAAAATTGTCTGGATTAATGTATGAATTTAATTGTGTAACATTTTGACATTTGTGAGTACGTGTGTGCGTGTGTGATGTGTATGATTGTGCATGCATATGCTTACTTCTTTATATATGCATATATAGGCTGAGAGAGGCATTTGTTTAGATACTAACAGTGAACATCTTTACGTTGTGGTATTTAGGATGATTTTCAACTGCCCTCCTTTTCTATCATTTACAGTGACTATGTATTTTTTAAAATAACAAAATTGTTTTCAGAGCAAGGGAGAGCAAAAGTATATACATAAGAAAAAGTATGAACCAAAATCTTATGATAGGAAAACCTGATCTCAAAACCTATGCAGTCTAGTAGAGCGAAAAAAATATTTAAACCACCATTAAAGTGTGGCAAAGCGTACTGTAGACTATGACATAAATCAGTAAAGATAATAAGGCTCCAAGAGAAGGAGCAATCCACTCTATGAAGAATAGCTGAGCCTGCAAGAGTTTCCAGTGGAGGTAATGCTTGGTGGATATGGAAGGCATTTAAAGCAGAGAGGAAAATGTCAAGCAGGGCAAAGAAGGATGAATTAGTACTGAAGAAGCTGGAAATTAGCAGTCAACTGTGTCCCTGGAGTGTGTGATACCAGGACCAGGGACTATGAAGGGCCTGTTCTGCTATGCTGAGAAGTCTGGGCTTCATCCTAGATGATGGAGGCAACTGTAAGTTAAACTAGTTGCAGAACTACTTCTGGAAGTTTCTTGAGATTCTTAACTGAAGACACCTGTATCATGGTTTTCACACATTTTTTAATGCAACTCATAATAAGAATTCTATTTTACATAATGTCTCACAGCACTCACATACAGTCACTTCCCCCATACACACCCTTCTCTAAAAAAATTATGAAATATTTACCCTGAGTGCATACAGTACACCCTGAGTATTTTTTATTCCATTCCATATCATTAAAAAAAAATTGTTGTTCCCAACAAATTGATTTAACCACCCATAAGGTTACTATACAAAATTTTCAAAACACTGATTAGGGCAACTCCATGTGTCCAGGATGATTAAGTTACTTGTTCATAAGGTTCATGCTTAAAGGAAGAGTCAAGCCTGAAACCTAGTCTCCCAATTCCATTGCCAGTGATTTTCCCCACAGTCGGTGCTGGGGTTTTCACAATTTGCTGGTGGTACTGAAAAAAATAGCTCTAGTATTAGCACACTAGCCTAGCCTGTCATCCTCTTCAGAGTGCTAGGATGTCAGAGTGATTTGATAATGCTTTATCAAAGTACTTTAGTGTCATTGTTAGCATGAGGATTTTATTTTTTTCTTTTTGCATGAGCAGGCGCCGGGAATCGAACCCAGATTTCCGGCATGGCAGGCGAAAACTCTACCTACTGAGCCACTGTGGCCTGCCCAGCATGAAGATTCTTAATCAGTCATTTTAAACAGACTATGAGGCTCCTATATGCAAATCAGACTAACAGCCCATCCTTTGCCTGTTCCCATCACATAAAGATGGTGCTTTAGAAAAGACAGACATAAGGTCCCACAGAAATTTCACACCTGCTACCGCCTACAGCACTGTTTTTTAGAAGGATGTCATTTTGATGTTCTTGAAATTTTTAGGCCACTATTTACATATTTATAATGATTTAAAAAACTGCTTTTTTTTCAGAGCACATCCCTTTTAACCCAACATTTAGCTGCTGCCATTTTACTTTTTTCGACCTGAAAGAAATCCTACAGGTCATAAAAATTCAGGTATGGTTCAGGAAAGAGTCTCATTCATAATGACTAGTTTATCAATTAATAGGTGAGGTTTCACATTATAATTGTGGATCCTAATATTCAACTGAGAACCATGGAATACAAAGAAAATGGGATGGGTTTTAGACTTAGACTGAATCTTACAAAATCTAAATAGAGCCAACAGGTCTGGTTCTTGCGTTACTCTAACTCTGAAGTTCGAGCAACGAAGTCCCTTTACGTATTTTTCTCAGAGTATTCTCTTTACAAATGGAGTTTAAGAAAGTAATAAGAAGGTGACAGGTACAAGGATGGTTCATTGCATACTGTTTAAAATACTAAATCACAACCAAAATTAACAACTACCTAAATGTTCTTGAAGAGAACGACAGATAAGCTGTTGTATATTCATGCAATGTTATGTATATATGAATACACAATTTTGTATAACATAAAACATGTTATATATATTATATATACTTACATAGATATATCCTGAAAACTATGTTGAGAAAAAATATATATAGGAGGATTCATACAAGATAATGAGAATAAAACAAAGCTAAAAATGAAAAATCATACCATAAGCTAAGATTCTAGGAAAATGATTTCTAATGCAACGCTACCCCTGCTTTGATGCATAATTTTCGACGAGTTACTTAACCCTCTGTCCTTATTTCCTCAACTGCAAAATAAGGACAATAACTCTGTCACGCTTCATCCACTTGTGGTGGGAAACAATTAATAAAACTCTTGACAGAAGTGGTTACCTTATTAACTTCTGTGTCAACTCTGAAGAAACTGAGGAGGACATCAGTAGCTCTTACAAAGATGGGAGGCCCCCCTTTTCAGGCAAATGTCAGACTTTATCCAACATAAGAAAAATTATCCTCACACACAGACAGACACACACAGATCACAGATATTCACAAACCCAGTGACTGTTCTCCTCCTACCACTTTTCTGAAGGAACAGAATGGCCAAAGTGAGAATCACCTTTTAATACCTGTTTTCTCTTTGTTTTTGTCGAATGGGGTTTATCCGACAACAAAAAAAGATTTCTGAACATGACTTTAACTTGAATCAAAGGTAGGGTGCTGGTCAATGAAGAGGAGTGGCACCCTGTCCTCTCAGCTGGTAAGACTGTGATGATAATGAGGCCAAGGTAATGGCTTCATCCCTTCATGCCAAATGACATTTTGAGCCAGGGAGTGTTCCAAGATGAAATGGAAATTGCCTTACCAGCATCTACTCCATCCATAGTCTGCTATGCAGTGGGCAAAAAATTTACATGGGATCAACGACAGCCAACCAGTATAATCCCACCCAGTTTGAAATCAGGACTAGTTCAGGGATGGATATATAGAGCTAAACCCATCAGAACTTCACTCTGACCTCAGCAATTGCTTCAAGGGTATGCAAGTGACCAAATGAACTGAAGTTCAGGACTTGGTAGAGCAAAAGAGGAAAGAAAAGTTCTCATGATCCCTTTGGGTGAGCACACAGTTGAGCATGGCATAGCTGAAGACAGCCATCCTCTAGTCTCTAGTTGTGAGGGGATTAAAGGTAAGAAAAGGCAACATCAAGAGAAAAAGAGTGACAAAAGATGGAGTGGGGATGAGTTTCTTTTTTGCAGGTAGATCATTGATCAAATCCTATCTTGACACCCACCCTATCACTGAAATTTTCAGCTATGTGAATCAATAAAATGTTCTTTATTGTACAAGCCAGTTTAAGTCAGGATTTCTATTACTTACAACCCAAAGCATTCTGAGATAAACACATGGTTACAGATATATTTTTAGCATCAGCCAGTCATTATTGCAAATGTGTACTGTAGATTTAGAGGTAAGTACTGTACAAATAAGCAAGAATATTTCAAGAGAGCAGCAAATAAATTTCCTTTACAATGATGATTTTAAAACATGGTCCTTGTTATTTGACACTCCCTCTATTGAGAGGTGGAGTCTTTGTCCCCTCACCTTGAATCTGGGTGGTCTCATGACTGCCTTGCATAAAAGAGTATGGCAGATGGTGGCTCGACGGGCAGAATTCTTGCCTGCCATGCCAGAGACCTGGGTTTGATTCCCAATGCCTGCCCATACAAAAAAAAGAGTATGACAGATGCAATGTGTGCTGATTTGAAAGGAAGTATGCCCCCTAGAAAAGCCATGTTTTGATCAAAATCCCATTTCATAAAGGTAAAATAATCCCTATTCAATACTGTATGTTTGAAACTGTAATCAGAGACTCTCCCTGGATGATGTGATTTAGTCGAGTGGTTGTTAAACTGGATTAGGTGATGACATGTCTCCACCCATTTGGGTGGGTCTTGATAAGCTTCTTGACTCCTATAAAAGAGGAAACATTTTGGAGAATGAAGAGATTCAGAGAAAGCAGAGGAGAATTACATAGCCAAGAGAAGCAGAGTCCACTAGCCAGTGACCTTTGGAGATGAAGAAGGAACATGCCTCCCGGGAGCTTTATGAAACAGGAAGCCAGGAGAAGGAGCTAGCAGATGATGCCATGCTCACCATGTGCCCTTCCAGATGAGAGAGGAACCCTGACCATGTTCAACATGTGCCTTTCCAGATGAGAGAGAAACTCTGGTTGTGTTCGCCATGTGCCCTTCCACTCTGAACTTCATTGACGTTCTTGAATCAAGATATCTTTCCTGGATGCCTTAGATTGGACATTTCTATAGACTTGCTTTAACTGGGACATTTTCTTGGCCTCAGAACTGTAAAGTAGCAACTTATTAAATCCCCCCTTTAAAAGCCATTCTGTTTCTGGTATATTGCTTTCCAGCAGCTAGCAAACTAGAACACAATGCTATGGGACTTTGGAGGCCAGGTCACAAATGACTATGTAGTTTCTGCCTGATTCTCTTGGAACTTCTCGGTCTAGGTTCACCTTCTGGGATGTACCCTTTAAGGATCTAGCCACTGTGTTGGCAGAAGCCCAAGTCACATGAAAAGCCAACAATATGCCCCAGTCAATGGTCCTGGGTGAGCCCAGCCTGTGAGCCATGCCAGCCTGCATACTAACATGTGAGTGAAGTATCCTCCAGATGATTCCCGTCATTCTTTATAGCTGAGGTCCCAGACATCATGGAGCAGAGACAAACCATCCCCCCTTTCCCTGTTTGAATACTTAACCCACAGAATCTGGGAGTATAATAAAATACTGATTTTAAGTCAGTAAGTTTGGGAAAGCTTGTTTCCCAGCAATAAACAAATAGAACAACTACAAGTAAAGCAAATTAGAAGGGCCTAAGCTTCTAAGTATGAACAAATGAACATACGAGGAACAGTGTTTTTATAGTTCACCCTGGTTACTACTAAATTCTATAATATCAGATCTATTCTACAATTAATGCTGAAACAATTCTAGTAAATGTGTCAGCAAGCAAACAAATGCACTTAGATGTAAGCCACTGAGATGTCTTAAAAATTGAAAATTAAGTTGTAAAATCTTGAGAACTACAAAAGACAAAGTCCCTCTGAACCAGCTTCATTTAAATTGTATTTTCAATGTACAATTTAAGAAAAAGGCAATAAAAGAAATCAAATATCAAACTCCAAAACTGATCAGACCTGAATAATATTTTTGTCCTACACTCTTTCATCTTTTCCAAACTAGAAGGCTGCCTCACCCCTGGTGAAAGAAAATACAAACTTGAGAAGTAATTTTTAAATATATTGAAAAGTATGTATAAAAAATCCTGAAATTTCCTGAAAATATTGTACATTTGGTGTTAGGGGGTTGGTGTATTGGAAGAAATGAATTGTAAAATATTAATCTTTTTACCTATTTTCCATTCTTTTAGAATTCATTCATGATTTGATTTTCAAATCTCCAAATAGTTTAAAGTCATGTCAAAGGGTTGACAGATGGCTTATGGTTTTATGGCTATCAAGCACCCCGATTCTGGTCTCAAGATTCTTGAGATGTTTTAAGCATAGAGAATAGAGATGAGTGAGTAAAGTAACCTTGAGTTCAAGAAGGAGCTTTGCAAAAATTCTTGGTTCATTCTTGTGAGTCAAATTGACCAGCATGGACAACTGCTTTTGCTTTGTTCAAGTGGCCTGGGTTCTAACACTGAAGAGAGTGGGATGATCCCTTCTTTCTTCCCAAGCCATCTATAAGTCATTGAACTTTATTTACCCTGACAATAGCAAGAAACGACCTGTTGAGAGCACACTCTACACACATAAGTCTGATATCTAAAGTAGGAAGGGATTTCTCAAAGTTTGTCAGAGAAGGAGAGCAGCTTTTGAGGCGAGCTCAATGCCTCCCCTCCCTGCCTGAGCAAGAACCAGCCTGCCAGTGAAATATGTCAGTTCAAATGGTAGCCCAGAGAGGCAGATGCATAACAAGGCTTTAACCCAAAAGGGAAGACCTCTCTCCTCCCATCAACTTCCTCTTATTGACAGTACGAAACAAATTGATTCAAAAACTGCCTAAATTATGGTCAAAGAAAAATGGAGATGGTTGATAAAACTGGAACTTTTCCTAAGAGTCATGACCTCAGCTCAGCTCTTTAGGCTCCTGGAGGCAAGTAAGAAGGAGATCTGGAATATTTCATGCTATATAGACTAAAAGAAGAACTCCTGAGGTGTTAGAGAAGGCATAAATGAGGTAAAATAAGAGAAATTAGATGAAAGAAATTAAGCTGCCCTGGGAAGTTTTAATTCAAAATATTAAAGAAAGAGGTAATATGATTATATGGCATTTATTTCATACCATTCACATGGTTTCTTTTTTGGCCTGAAGTCACTTCTAATCTGGTAATCTGAAATCCTCATGTATTGCCAGGTTATTCAACAGCAACAAAATGTATTAACCTATGAGTGTTCTCAGACTTTTTCTCTCCAACCCACCCAATAAATTTATCTTTGAGTCTTCAATTTTCTTCCCCCTTACCTAATTGCCATGGAGAGTTCTGCCTTCCTCTGGAGATTTGCCATGTAGAGTTATGAGAACAAAGAAATATAAGTGGGAGAAGAGGTTGAATGGAATGAAAAAAAAATGACCCTGAAGTTGCAGTTTTGGGAAAGACAAAGTGATAAGTAAAGAGAGAATGTTTGGGAGAGTGATATGTTCAATAACTGGATGAATTGGAGTGAAAAAAAATAAAGGATTTAAAAAGTGATACAGTAAGTTTTTAATTGTTACCTCTTTGATGCGTAATTAAAGGTTGGGACTTATTTTCTTTGCCTTTAATTGTTGTTATATTTATTGGATGTTATAATACTAAAACTGGGTCACTGGGAGCCCCAGTATTAATTCAGGTCATACACAGGTATTAATTTCCAGGAGGGAAGATGACTCCTAAGATTTTTGCATCTACTTCACTCCCCACTGTGGGACCAATGAACTTGTCATTCTAATGGTGATGGTTTCAGAAACTCATCTCTATTGAGATATTTTAAGAAGGAAATTATGCTCTTTTGAAAGATTACCATACAAGCAATTCTTATATGTGAAAAAATCCAGGAAAGTTAATAACAAGTAGCTATTTACAGGATTACAGAAAATACAGAAAAACAAAGAAAAAGCCATGGAGAAGAGCGACAGGTTGGTTGAAACTATAGTAAGAGCTTTGTGATCAAATTTAGCCAAATCAATAAGTTGACATGTTTGTACACAGAAGAAATATAAGTCTCTTGAGAAACTCAAAGTGCACCACAATCAATTTTTCTATCCATCTCTCTAACATTTATAAGTGCAATGTGACATCTTATTGTCACAGAAAGTGACACCAGAAACATTAACTTCCTTTCCCTGGTGAGATAATGGTAGAATATACTTTGAAGTACAAGGTATATATACATACTAATTATTCTTACTAAGCTGACAATGAAATGGAGGCATTCAAAATATTAAGTGACTCACTTAGGTGAGCTTTCAACTGAATTCATGTTTCTTGATTTCATTCCATTATGTATTGACTCACCAGACTGGCATACTGGGAGTATAGCAAATCTTAGATGACTAGTGGAATTATAGACTGGTATACTGGGAGCTCTTAGATGACTAGTGGAATTAGGAATGCAAGACATTCTAATTATAAGAGCATCTCAGTGAGAATGAAAGAATAGATAAAAATGAAAGGAGGACCGAAAGGCTCAGAGTCTAAGTTCACACCCACATATAATAGAGCAGAATAGAACTAACTAGAAGATTAGATGGATAATTTGTGAGATCTATCGTCACTTGATTGCATCTCTAGTAGATTGCATCTACAATTATCAAAGGAGGCTACCTCACAATGTAGGGAATCTCCTCATCCAATCAGTTGGAGGTCCTGAAAGCCAGAATTGAGGACTTCAGAAATCAGAAGAATTTATGCCTCAACCCCAGTCAGCTAGCTTCCCTTGCGGAATAAAGGCTTGCCAGACTTCAGCATCATCTTTATCAGAGTTTCCAGCTCTTCCTATGGAATTTGAACTTGCCAGCCTCCATGATCACATGAGGCTATTCCTCATATCTTTTCTCTGTCTGTCTGTCTATCTCTCTCTCTATCTATCTATCTCTGTTTCTCTTTCTCTCTTACCCTGTCCATTCTGTTTCTCTGGAGAATTCTGACTAATACAGAAGGCTTCACTGAGAAGGTGGTATTTGGGCAAAGGCTTAAAGGAGATGAGAGTTACCCATATGGAGGAGAAAGCATTTATAAAGCAGAGGGAACAGAACTGACAAAATGACAATAGCCCTGAGAGAGCAAGAGATCAGTGTGGGGAAGATTAAGCAAGTGAGAGAGGCAGAGGTAGGAGGGGGAGGCAAAAGAGCAACAGGGGGCATATTGTGTGGGGTCTTACAGGTCATTATAAGAACTTAGGTTTTTACTTTGAAAAAGGTAGAGGATTATTAGAAGAGTTTGAGCAGAGGAGATAATGACTAGACTTTCATTTAAAAATAGTCACTTTGACTATTGTGATAAGAATACCTGAATAAGGAGTGATAAAGGAAACCAGGAGACCTGGAGTAGTCATAATCTGGGAGATATAATGAGGGTTTCTACCAGGGTGGTAGCAATGTAGGTGGTGAGAACTTGGTGACATATGTTTTGAAATTAGAGGCAGTGAGATTTACTGATGGATCAGAAGTGTGAAAGAGAAGAGTCAAGGGTGACTCCAATTTTTTTTTTGTACAAAGCTAATAGAAATATGGGATCTATATAAACTGAGATGGAGAAGAGTGTAAGAGGAGCAGGGTTTTAAGGACATATCAGGAACAAAGCTTTGGGAATGTTAATTTTGAAGTGCTGAGCATGGTATATGATGCCAGAGAAAAGGGATGGGCTGGAGATGTAGAAATAGGGTCAATCATTAACAGATGGTATTTGAAGCAATGAGACTGTGTTCAAAAAGGAAGCAGTAAATATCCATGTATTAAATCCTGTGACACTTCAACATTTAGAGGTCAGAAAGACAGAGGAATTTTAATGGAGATTGAAAAAGATAAAAACAGCCAGAGAGTAGATGCAAACACCCAAAAGCTCATGAGATGCCCTGCAAGCCAATGAGGAAAGAGGGGATAAATGACATGTCAAGCCTACCACTAAATCAAGTAAAATGAGGACAGGGAACTGACACTGGATTTGACAGTGTAGAAATCGTGACAAAAACAATTTTGGTGAAGTAGTTTGGACTCAAAGTTGACTACAGTGGACCTAGGAAATAAATGGATGGACAAAATTTGGAGACACCTAGTAATACTTGAATTCCCCTTATATCTGCTTCCTATAGGATATTTTCAACCTTACAACAGAAAACATTTTCTTCTCTACTACTATTCCCTTTTACTCGTCTCTTGTCTGTCTATGGAATGCCAAACATATGGATACTATGTGAAAAATTCCCCAGCCATCTGAATGTTTCCAAATTTACATATGTTTGAAATAGAATAAGCAAAATATTGGAAGACTAACTGGATTTGTATTTGCATATTTTGATGGCTACATAGTAGTAAAGTTGAGATGTCTATTAAACAGACATGACATATACTATCAATTTATAGCTCTAGGTAGAGAGATGATCATATTATTTTAATAATACCCTTTTATCTTCAAGTGTCAGTATGTTAAAAATACAAAACAAAAGATCTGTGATACTCTGTATTTAGGAAATCAAGCACATTAATTTAGCTTGACAATCAACATTATCTCATATTGAACTGAATCATAATTACAGCTGAAGGTTTTATAATATATTTAACTTAGGTCACTCTACTATAAAGGTGTGTTAAATAGCAAATAAATAAAAGAGAAAGCAATTTTAATATATTGGACAACATATTACACTCATGTTTGGAGTAGAAATGAAATACAAAAAAATAAAATTACAGTTTGATAGTTAACTCTGCAATATAGTACAAGCCTAAGCCAGTGGTTCTTAAAATTTACTGTGCATCAAAATTACCTACCTATTGTTAAAATACAAATTGCTGATCCCTAGCCCCAGATTTGCATTTGCTTGAAATTACTCTAGTATGGATAAAAGTTAAGAACAGGTACTGAATAGCAAAGGGGTAAGACTGCATTGTTAACTATTAATTTGCTTCCCTATCTACATGCACCTTTCTTTCCTCTTCTCCTTATCACAAGGAACCTCCTTTCCTGGGTACTTGACCTCTGGCTTAAAATTAAGTTTGGGCAATGAGGAAATAAAAGTGAGTACATTTTCCCCCATGTCTCTGTGTTTTACGGGTCTTTTGAAGGGACTGTGTCTACTCTACATTTTTAGCATCCATTGGATAACTTTTCCATCCATGGTCCCAGTTTCTGCTGGACAACCCCCACCAAGATTCTAGATTCAGTTGGGGGGGGTAGCTTTTATGCTCTGATCACATTCCCTCTAACCTATGTTCCTTAGCAGGAGAATTGGTAGGAGTTACCTGCTATTGTAAAACTCTAGGTGGCTTTATCAACCCCTGTTTAATTTCTTTATTCTTCCTTCTCTTCTATCACCAATATTCTGTAGTAAATTCCTGAAACACTTGTTTTCCTGAATGGAACTTGACTAATACTGTTACAGAGTATTGGTATGGTTTTCTTGATTTTGTCACAGCTAGTTGTCTAGATTAGATACCCGTCTCTATTGGACCCTGTTTGCAGATTAATCCCTTCTTGCATAGCCTGACCTCATCCCAAAGTTTATAGATCATTAAAAGGAACCAGAGAAAAAAGAGATATTGGAAAGAGACAAAAGTGATGAGGGGAAGTGTCTAATGCAGATGAATCCTCATTGACAAAACATGAGCCTCTGAGGCCACTGTTCTGTAAATGTTGCTAGGCTTTCCTAACGTTCAGAATGGGTCTCTCTATATAAAGGTGAACTGTGCAAGGAAATCTAGTATTAACATGTGGGGGGGGGGAAAGGAAAATAATCTAGAATTTTACTTTGGAACCTGGAAAATATTTACCTTGTTCAGACAACCTTTTGCCGATCAGAAACAGATTGTTAGAAGACATTTTATGGTGTGTCTGTGTGTCTGTGCACGTGTTTGTTCATTTTCTGTGATATATTTGCTCACCTCATCTTCTCATTTGATACATTCAGGTCTATTCCAGTGGCTGGTGGAGTCTGGAGGGCAAGGATCAGGACAGATGGTAGTCTAAGGATAGAGGCTCTGAGGAAGCAGGGTCAAGTAACACCCACCATAGCTTATTCTGAGAAACAGAACTTGTAGCAGCAGTGAGTCATGTTGTGAGTATCCACACAAGTGGGCTGCCAATTTTAGATAAACAGGCAGTAAGCGGATTGGTATTCACGTGCAACCTATTTTGTTGATGGCGCACCATTCATCCATGCAGGACACAAAGCTGGAGTTGTGTCAGTATTGATTGCAATGTATATTTTCTGGTCTACAACAGAGCTCATAAAATAATTAACTGAATGAAACACTGATTTAAGTGGCTTTGATATTCAATGATAAATAGAGAAAATGCTGTGGAACTGTTCTTTCTGATACGTGTACCAACTATATTCCAAGAGCTGATTTATATTCTGCTTCACAGTGATTTTATTAATTTGCCATGCAAGATATTTGCTGGCACAAGATAGTGACTGCTCTGCCAGGCTCTCTGGCAATGAACAGTATGAAAAGTGCAACAGCTAAAGAAGTTTTGCCAAGAGTTTATACTGATTGCTCCCAGGGCATATGATTTGTTAAAAATGTTGCAGCTAGTTTTCTGTTTCTTAGCAATAGTCTGACCTGTATTGATCTGTTTGTTTTAAATAGAGGTCATTTCTGAAAGATACTTCTGTAGCTCTGTCCTCTTCATTGTTTTAGAAACAAATTCAATAATTTCATTCAGGAAAGTATCATTGCATATTTGTTATAGAGAAATTATCTTGATTTACTAGAGAGTTCTGTCTTATGTTTGAAAAGTTTGCTAAATTTTCAGGGGCAAAATGGCAATATTTTAAAAGATGAAGTAGTAGATATTAGGAATGAATGGATCCATTCTCCGATCTAACAAAATCTGATTTTAGATATTTAACATTATATTTCCAGTTAAGCTTTTTGTTTTCTACTATTTCTGGGAATCTCTTTTGCAGATTTACTTATCCCAATGGAGCCTGCTACTTTTAATTCATGTGACATTATTTTGAGCTTTAACATTTATTATAACTTTCTCTCCAATTTTATCCTTAACTGAACCAAATTTACCTCATTGATCTATTTGGTAAATGACAGATAAGACAAAGCAAAACATTAAAAATTAAAAATGTTAACTGTACATATAAGTTAAATGACACGCAAAAAACTTAGATCTAAGTAAATTTTAGTGTTAATTAAATGTTACCTCAGTAAAATTAAACACCAGAATCCTTTATATACATGCACAATTTATAAGCATTGTATTTTAAAAGTTACATTTTTAAGATGTTAAAATAATTTAACAGGATATAAGGGAAAACCATGATTGACCTAACTTTTAAAATTAGTAAAGAAGATGGGAACAAAATCTTTTTCACAGCTCCTTCCTGCAGAGCCTCCAAAGAACTGTGAGAGACCTGACCCACAGTATTGGACCAGCAGGCATGTCAGGACAAACCCTAACCTAGGCTTTGGATCCTTTTCAAGACCTATAATCCTAAGGACATCAGTCTTAAAGATGAATTTTGTTGGAATCCTTCAGGTGTTAAAGGGACCTCAGCCAGAAGACAATTTTCTTCCTCTCAAGTAGGGTTCTATTTTTGCATCATATGGAAGTGCTAGTCTTTCTGGGTGAGTAGACAATTAGCTGCAGAGACTTTGCATTACTTCTTTCTCTAGAACTTCTCAACAGCACCACTGGTGCCACCTGTAATTTCCATCTATATTTAAACATATATGAACCTACCACCTTGGAAAACCAAACAAAGGAGAAAAAAGAAGAAAAGCCATCTCACTAATTCTATTGCTTTCGGCCTAAGTTTTCATTTCTCTCTTTGAGTTCACTGTTAATTTTCCTAGGGGGTGGCTTAGGAAACATATATCCTCTCCTTAAATCTCTACAATGTGATCTCATTCTATGTTTTTTTAAACTACTCCATCAAGTGTCATTAATGACTCATAACCACCAAATCAAATAGCTTCTCTTTAATCCCCATTCTACTTTCTTCATCAAAACATTTGATATCCGTGCTCATCTTTCCATTGTTGATACTCTCATTTAGCTTCAATGTTGCTTGATGACCTCCCAATTTCCAATAATTTTTTCCTTTTGGGGGGGGGGCAGGGAACAGTTCTTATTCCTCCCTTCCTCCTACTTATGAATATTCTCCTCTGATAATATATGTTTTCTCATTTTTGATGTGAAAATACATAGAAAACTATTCAAATGATTCCTCTAAATTAATTATCCATCAGATAGTATTTCTTATTTTCCTACTTTTGTAAATGGAAAGAATGCATAGCATCTATTTTTTTTCCCAGAGTACAAGTGAAATGTGTGACATGGTATAACCACAAAACGAACGTTGAAAATGATCAAGTAGAAAGTAACACTTTGAAAACAACAACACTAAATTATTCACACACTTTAAAACATAACCTATTCTGGAAAGAGGTTGGTTACTGTAGATTATCCCTTGATTATGAGCCATTAAATTGTAAGCTACTAAGGGCATAAACAGTACTTCTTCATATTTCATCTGTAGTAACTGGCAGAATTTTACACATAATATGCTTTCCACCAATGTTTGCTAAATTTAATGTGAG
This sequence comes from Myrmecophaga tridactyla, assembly GCA_004026745.1. Lineage (NCBI taxonomy): Eukaryota > Metazoa > Chordata > Mammalia > Pilosa > Myrmecophagidae > Myrmecophaga > Myrmecophaga tridactyla. Next base: position 8,125 of record PVIY010006401.1, on the reverse strand, counting down.
GCTTCAAGCAAAAATTGTCAAAAAAAATACAGGATGCAATATGACAATCTTCTACCCACTGTCATTACAAAACTAAGTTTTTCTTTCCCAAAAAGCATTTTATGTGCAATTCTTATTGCTGCTGTTGATGAAATACTACACATAACATAGGGATATAAAATAATGAGCAGGTAGTTTATAGCAGCTTACAAAGAAAAATAGAAATAAAAAAAAAAACCTGCCTGTTTTTAGCTCCTGAGCTCCGAGTGCTAGCAACCCACCCTTATATTGCCAAGGTGGTGGTAGCATTTCAATCGAACTGCATGGCAATATCCTTCTCCTTTGCTTTGGAAAAGGGGCAAGAAATATGGATATTATTATCATTAGTGTCTGAGAGAACAGAGTTTGTTGAAGTGATATTTGGTATTTGGCCACTCCTTCACTGAAAGGAAGAGAAAGACAGAAATGTTTCATCTGCTCCTTCCCCCGAAGTCAGGAGTCCTTGAATCATACATGAGATGTAGTTTTGACTATAAAACAGAGAGTAATTTATGCTAGTGATTTCAGAAGTGTTTTGCTTTTTCTTTAACCATGCAAAAATTTAAGTGTCTTGATGCTATAGGTGGGTATGAAAGAGGACCTAAAAAATATTTGAGATTATCAAACCCAGTGGGCAGATACGAACTAAAGAAGAGGGAGAGGCCCTGGTTCTTGGCCTACTGGCCTCCTTGGTTGATCAAAGGGGTTGGTGAATATCACAGGGAACTCTGAGGCAAAGTACCTTCTAAGATTTACTGTGCATTAGAGCCAGGGCAGGGAGAACAACTGCCTGAGAGCTGCATCATCTATACACAGAAAATCTCTACAAAGAAAAAGGAGGGAAAATCCACCAATACTTTACCCGGATGGAGCAAAAAGAGCATCAACAGTTCTAGCTATCTGATGAGAGTTCCAGTTCTATATTACTAGTTTCAGATGAGCATTAGCAAAGATTTACTGGAAGGGAATTACCCACTCCTGGGGTTGCCATACTTGGCTTCCTTGTCTGTAACAGGTGGCCTCCCAGTCCCAGCCCTGAAGAATCTTCCAGAAGAGAAAACGAGAGAAAGGTCAAAGCCCCACCAAGCTCTCGAAGGATCTTTCTGCAGCTACAAGGCAGATAGTGTTGGGGGATAACAATTCCCAAATTTGATTGAGCATTTATTTCAAAGGAAGTTGAGATTTACAAATAGATCATTCTACAAACCACTAGACTTTGCCGAACATATTAAAAGGGAACAGATGCTGTTAGTGGCAACTTTAATTCCAGCCACTGCTCTCCCCACTAACTCTTAAGATGTGAGTGCTCAGTAAAGTTGAGAGCAGTTACTAAAATAAACTAATCTATGTTTATATATTGTCTAATCTACTGATTGAATCTACTACTTTTGAGAACATTTTGGGAAGAATAAGTAAAATATCTTAGCCCATGAGGACAGTAAACAAATGAGAACCATTTGATTTGGAGAGAATATATAGGCTGAAATGTAATTATTCATTAAGTGCTAATAACCCAAAAGTCAGAGACACCCCTTAAGATTGGAGAAAAACCTGGGGGGGAAAAGGAAAATTTTTATTTCAAAAATATGTAGAATTCAACAATGTGAATCCTAAATGCTTAAAAAATGGGTTTAGGGAATTATGGACAGCACAAGTGTAATGGATTAATAGGTGAAAGTGATATGTTTAGAGAAGTATTTTATCCTTTAATATGGGCACAAAGAATACCTTAATTTCACTGTGAAAAAATAATTAAAGACTGTTTGGATTATTTGTAAAATCCATATGGTAATTCTTTCCTTCTTAGAAAATGACCTAACTTCTATTCATGCAATTATGAAAGCTTTGTAGTTTCTTACATGAATATCGTGCAAACCAAATCATGCTTTGGATTGAAATATTTTCACAGGAAAAATAACCCCATATATGTCAGTACAATTGCATATCAGGTTTGGAATTTTGTCATACTACAACTTTTTCTGTGCCAAAACTATGACAGTGCCATCTCAAAGATAGGTTGGCATAGTAGGAAATAAAGTAGGAAAAATCCAGTATATTAAGACTACTATTGTAACTAATGAAATGCAATTGTTTTGATACAAAAGCCCTACTTGAGATTTCCAATTCTAAGTTTCTTATTTTTAAATTTTAGGCATGTTCCAATGGCACTGAAATTAATATCTTGGGCATGAACAGCAGGACCCATTCAAGAATGCAATCAAAATAATGATGCAGGTGTCTGCCATACGCCCTTGGCAATCAGTCTTTTTTGGTTCAGATAATATCAAAATCATCCTCACATCACTACTCCATGTATCTTTAGTCTGTTGACCTCTAGGTCTGACCTCTCCTGAAGATTTTTAATCAAGAAACTTTGCTGTTTTCTGTAACTCGCCTACTTACAATCAGGAGGCATCTTTTCCATAAACATTTTATAATATTCTTTTAGAAGTTCATAATTTTCTTGATTAATATTTTCTTGCAAAGACACATCTCCAAACCTAAAAAAAGAAAATAGTTATGGGTTATAAGATAGCACCTGAAAACAATACCTTTTAACATTTTCCATTTAAATTGATAAGAGTAGTTTCCTAAGGAAGGACTCTCTCTCTCTTTTTCAAGATTTGTTGTACAATGAGAATTTCAAATATATTCCAGGCTCCACTGTCCTGACTGTTATTCCCTACTGACACACCAAAATACACTTCCAGTCATCAAATGTGACTTTAAGTGAAATAGCATTTGTGAAACACCACCCCCCTGAGCATGCGCATAATTGAGACTCAGTTAATATTCACTTCTCCAACACTTTCCCATGCCAATCTCTGTAGGGATGCATCTATATAAAGCAACACCACCAACAACAAAATAAATGTCCCACTCTCTTTTTATTCCTCCAATCTGATGCATAGCCTCTGACAGGTCCTTGAGGAGGGGTCCAAGAGACCAGAAATGAACACTGGGCTGCATGCAGTCTTGTACATGCTGTCAAGTGCTGCAGACACATGTGGGGTCCTATAACATGTCAGAGAGTAGCTGACCTTTGCTGATGTCTTTTCCTGTCCACACCATAAATGTAGGCAGCCTCTATACTGGTGCCTTTCTGTCTTTTCTTAAAGACAAATCTGAGTGCTGTTGACCTTCATTTCTCCTTGAGTATTTCCCCAGGTTCAGAAAAAGTCCACCTTTTTTCTGAAAATAATGCTAGGTAAATGGCTTCCAGTATCTATCTCCATTTTTATCTCTTTTCCCAAGCTCCAAATCTGTATTTCTGGATGTCAACTGAAAATTTCAATGTGAATTGTCTCAACCCATTTCAAACGCAACACAACTAAAACCTGAAACCACCTCCTCCTTTTGCCTATTTCAATATTCTGTCATTAACTCAGGTTCAAATTCTAGGCAGTATTTTGGATTTCCGCTTTTTCCCCACCCTTATCCACTATTCTTTGATCTTTTCATATCTCTGGTCTCCATTTCTTCTTTTACTTTACCACTGTCATTATATCTTAGGTATTTAATTATACCCACCCTGGAATCCAAAGTTTCTCAAATACCAGAGTGCTATTCCTCCAATCTCCTTCCTGACAATTTCTCCTCTATACCATAGACAGATCATTCTTTCATTCATTCAATCAACAAATATTTAACATCAACTATATGCCAGGTGTGCAATAAATGAAATACTTGATAAATTAATCTAACACCCATTTCACCATATCAGCTCTTGAAACTTGAACGTTTCTCCTCTTTCTGTAAGGACAAACTTCAGTCTCTTTAGTTTAGCACCTAAACTTTTCAAAAGCCTTCCAAAGTCTCTTGTGGGAATGCACTTACATGCATCTCTTTTATCAGGACTACTTTAAAGCCTTCGGGAATTTTTACATGCTATGCATCCTCTGGCTAGAAAGTGTTACCTCCCTTGTCAGCTTGATTAATTCCTTTTCATCCTTCAAAGCCTTGTGAGATGCTCACCTTCCCTGTAAGACCTTCCTGATGAACTCCTTTCCAACCTGTGAAATACTTCCTTTTCTGTTCTATTCTTGTAACTGCATATACTTTAATTGTTATAACTCCAACTATGATGTAATATTTGTTGACATGACTTCCTTCCTGGATGATCAGTTCTTTCAGGATAAGAATCATATCCCATTTTCCTTGTTACCCCCTACTCTCTGTGTGTGCTACAACTTGGCAGACGAGTGCCTGGTACAAATTCAATGTTCAATATGTATACTGAATTGGACTTGGAGGATATGAACATGAACCTAGGAAAGCCTTCAGGAGAGTTTCCCTAGACTTAAATGAAATGCACTCTTCTAAATTTTTTAGATTGGCATTTAAAAAAATAGCATTCTTGCTGGGGTAACATTAGTATTTATTTATTTGAGAACAGCCACACACAACCCATTTGTGTTATGAGTAAATTTGTAATTAAAAAAATGCTATACCTAGATTATACAGCATATGTAATAAGTAGATATTGCTTGGTAAAGCTCAAAATGTAGGACCAGAAGAATGAGGTCCAGAAAACAAAGAAGACATGATTTGCTCAAATCATTAGTTAGAGTCAAAATACTGTTAGAATCCAACCTTCTTGCTTCTCAGTAGTTTTCTCTATTTTGCCATTTTAGCTTCTTTTCAAGTCTTGTGTGTCTTACACAACTTTCAGATATGAAAAAAGTACACGTTTTATATGCAAGAGAGATCGGAGGAAGTGAAAGGGCAGCTTTTTCAATAAAGTGATTGACAATTAAAATAGTAACAATAACATGAAAGATTGAAATTTATCTAACCTGGAAGTTTTGAAAAAAGTGCTAACCCTTCTTTAAAAAGTCTTAAAAAATGAAAACCCTCACATCTCTCTCAAGAGCAAACTCACAGGCTGTAATTTATTATGTTACACCCAAACCACTGTACTCTAGTGTTGCAAAGAAGAGAATATTGTCATTACTGGTTCTTTTTTGCAAGTTGTATAAATTTATGTTCAGGAATATCATTCATCTCAATGACTGAACTTGCTATAGATTAGAGAGATAATTGGGATATAAACTGATCTTAGATAAGGATATTTGAAAAAGTGCTTAATTATCGAAGAAAACTTCTTGTACAATACGCTGAATCAAATGATAATCTGATTTATGCACACTACAACAATGAAAAGAGATTAATATCTTCCATACAGTTTGAAATCAAAGAGCAATACAAAGTGTCAACTAATCTGTAGCAGGCAAGACAGAATTATGAAAACTTGCATTGTCCAGGAAATATCTTTTGGGTCAGAGGGAGGGAAGGAGAAATAATTGGAAGGTATAGATTAAAAACTGGTTTTTGATATCACTGAAATTCAAGAGGACTATAAATATAGTACTATTTTCAGTTTTGTAAATTATACCAGTAAAGTTTTTAAACTCACTTAAATCATGGCAGAGAACGTGTTAGGCACTTTTTTTTACTATTACCTATGGATGAAGGAGACAGTTGGAGAGTGAATTCTCGACAAGAAAGTACTGTAATTACCAAAGACTATCAGAAAAATTTCAAATATTTTTCCTTTGGGGAACCTCTCCCTCCAGGCCTTAGAGCAAGATGGTAACTTCTTTCTCTAAAACCTTTGAAAAATGTTCTCTATGAATTTTAACTGTTCTCTACATTTTCTATAACTGTACATGAGAACCATGTGATATACAAAAGTCTACTATGTGCTCAGAAAGCTCTTTTTGATTATAACTCAAAGGGTCACATAAAGTTATTTGTTGTTTGAGTGAGCAAGTCATTTATGCAAAGATAGCTTAACATTACTCAATAACAACTATTTTAATAAATAGAAGGGAAAAACAGACTGCTTCAAATCCAGAAAATTTTCACCTAATTAATTAGGTTTACAAGGTTGACATATATCTGCACATCAAAGATTATAAAATTTGATATATAGTAAGTATTTGGAAACCAAAAGCAGCTTAATTCACATGAAAATTTTGGTATTGGCAGCAATATATTCCTCAATGTTTTGTCACATTCAAATTTGGGGGGACAACATTCCTTAAATATTAATATATGTCTCCTTAATTTGTCAAGTAAATTGATAGTTAAAAGGGAAAATGCTATCCAGGATTCTATCTAAATTCTATTTGCAGGAAATGTGTAGCATTGCTCAGCATATTCTAACAACTTAAGAAGAAACACCAAAGCACCAATCTTAGACCTGAAGCTTACCTCTCGGCAAGAGTTTGCTGTTCATTGATTCCAACATTGAAAAGTACTGGATGTACATGAAGCAACTGTCCTTCTTTAATCTGCAGAGGTAGTGATTCAAACATTCTAGATGGAAGCTTAACCTCCACGACATAATGTTCACTGAAGAAGGGGGAGGGCAAAGAGAAGAAGCATTACTTATCTCATTTTTGAAATGTATTTTAGATTCATTGGAAAGAAACAAAATAAATATTTGGAGTACAGACTGATTTAGGTTTTTGGCTGTTATAAGTTTATTTTCTATCATTCATTCACTAATACATTCAATAACCACATCACTTATTTTACTATGATATTAGCACAAAGAATTGTAAGGGTTTATTAACATATTTGATTTCTCTATGTGATGCTGAGTTAAGAATGTTTTATTCATATCCAGGACCATGGCAATAGAACGGCATGATATTTGTTTTCTTCATTTAGTTATTTTTATAACCAAACAAATCTCAAGAATAAGAAAAGTAATTTAATGTTTCAATATAGTGAAAACTAAGAAACCAAATAATTTAAAACATTTTTTGTCATGGCCCAATAGTTATTATTATTAATGAACCTCCCAGTATGCAATGGCCTAATTGAAAAATAACAGTTCAATTATTTAAGACATAACCTTTGGAGGTTCCTGATCATTTTGCAGCATATTAAAGAAGCATTGTTCATTGGAAATTTCCATTAAAAATTACCTTTAAAGTTCAGTTGCTGAAAATTTAAATTTAGGTTAATAAAATATAGTTAACAAATAATAGCTACTTGCGTAGTCTGAAACTTGACATCTTTTGATGTAATGTGCATTGAGTATAAAAAAGTAGAGTTTTACCCAAAATTTAGGAAAATCCATATGTTTCCAGAACTATATAGAATGGTAGTATTTTAATACATGTATTTCAGAAAAGAAACACAGGACAGATAATGAATCTCTTTGTGAAAATCTTTTTAGTTTCTCCTAGTATAAGAATGTTGATAAATAGTCCATATCACATGATTCTGAGACTCGCTTCTTACCTGAGCTATGAACTAAAGAACTGGAAAACAGCAAAGGCAACTCATTTTAAATACACAATTCAAGGAGTTTTAAGAAATGTATACAGTTGTGCAACCATGAACATAAGCCAGTTCTGGAACATTGCCTTCACCTTAAGAAATCTCTCATGCTTGTTTGTAATCAATTCTCACTCCTTATCACTAGCCCCAGGTAACCACTGATCTATATTCTATCTCTACACATTTTACTTCTCTGGATATTTCATACAAACAGAGTCATAAAACATGCAGTCTTTTGCGTATGGCTTTTTTCACTTAGCATGTTTTTGAAGTCTTCCATGTTATAGCATATATCGGTAGTTTTTTTTTATTTTTTTATTGACGAATAGTATTCTATTGTACAGATATACCATATTTTGTTCATCCATTAACTAGTTGAGTACTTGGACTCTTCCAAATTTTGGCTATTATGAATAATGCCACTACGAATATTCATGTTCAAGAATTCATGTGAGTATGTTTTCATTTTCTTTTGAGTAGATATGTAAGTCATATGGTAACTTTATATTTAATTTTTTAAGAAATCGCTCAACTCTTTATTTCCACAGAGTTGAATGGCTATGTCACTTTACATTCCTACCAGTAATGTGTAAGAGTTCCAAGTTTTTTACATCCTTGCCATCGCTTGTTAACTGTCTTACTAATTAGGATGATTCTAGTGGAAGTAAGGTGCTATGTTATTGTGGTTCTTAATAAGGAATGATGTTGAACACGTTTTTATGTGCTTATTGGTCATTTCTATGTCTTATTTGGTTAAATATCAATTCAAGTATTTTGCCAATTTTGAATTAGGTTGTTTGTCTCATTATTA
>PVIY010006400.1:0-87921 GCA_004026745.1 Myrmecophaga tridactyla | reverse complement strand
GCACGCCTCACTAACTTCTTGCAGCTGGAGATGACCATTATGGATTTAGAAAAACTGACAGGTTCTGCAGAGAAATGCACAGTTTCCCAGAAGTTCTTGATCCAGGAGTTCTCTCCTCTAGGCCATGGGGAAAATCTGGTTTGTAGAGACATTGGGAGAAAGTCGTGTTAGAAGCTCTTAGAAAACCTTGAGTATTTTTTTCCCTTTCAGTTCCTTACTTTAAAGGGGTGAGATAAGGCACTTCAGTATAGAACTAATCAAAGAATATAGTGTGATCCTATTTATGGCGTGTGAATCACTGCCAATCAAATAATAGTGATGAGACTAAAGATCATATGATCTTCAGGGGCTTTTGAAATCCTGAGTTTCTATCAATTATTTCTAAAGGCTCTTCTCTAGACATGCATTTAAGCTGGAAGAGTATGCTAAATAGGAACTCGGTTCTATATTAGTAAAAATGGAGAAAATTAGTGCAAATTCAGTCTTAGTAATGATTCAATTAGATAATGCATAGTGTTGTCGAAAAGCAAGTCCTCAATAAATGGTAGTTGCTGTTCATCAGTAATAATAGACTAAAATAATTTCATTACCTGCCTCCGTTAAAGGGCTTGCTTACCGATTGCCATAGGGTAGTTTATTTGATAAATCTGTGATTATCTGGGATAAATGAAACTAGGTTTTAGAAAAAGACTCAATTTATAAGATTTGAAAGGTAGAACAAAAGTAATGATATTTGTATAAAGACTCTGTGGAGTTTTGAAGGGTAGATGATGGCTAGGTAGTCAGGCTACATGATAGTACTGGAATTTGTAATCAGTGGTTACAAAGAATTTTAAAACTATTACTTCTTTGGTCTCAGCTTTAATCATTATTATTGAGATGTTATGTACCTGTCTCCCATCCTCCCTGTCCAAACCTTCCTTAGCATGACCGCCAGATTTGCCGGTATGTCCAGAAAGAGTAATTTTTTTCTCTGCCAATGATGGGACATAAGTTCATAATTCTAAAGCAAACTCCCCCCCGCCCCCCATTTAGCCTAATTCTAAAGTCTTTTTCTCACCCCTTTAAGATAAAGGGGATATAAAAATCTTGAACATACAGGCAATACTTGGAAAAGAACAAAGGATGCACGATTAAAAATTTTTTTTGATTGTGGCAATATATGTCACATGAAATTTGCCATTTTAGCCATTTAAAATATACCATCTACTGGCATTGGTTACATTTACAATATTGTGCTACCACAGGCACACGATTTTTTGAAGTTTAGAAGTTACTTTTTAAAACAGCATTGGCTACTGCAGGGAATTTCTTCTGTATCCTGGAAAACCTACCATGCACACACAGCCACGCCCCTCTCTCAGCTTTCAATGAATCATATAAATAACAATTGTGACCTTAACCACAACAAAAACGTGCCACTTTTAGGTCGTCTTTGAGGTTTCCCTTTTAAAAACTGTTTCGAGGAGCAAAGTTTTGGTTTTGTTTTTTCCTCTGATCGCTGCTGACTGACAAAGGACTTCAGGCTGTTTACCTGAGAGAGCTTTAGATATGGTTATTTGTATGGCATTGTAACAAGGCCTTCAAATATTTGCTGGGAGGTTTGGTGGAAAATGTCTAGACCAGTGCAAACACTGCAGGCCCCAGAGAAATCTAAGGAGCTCAAGTGGCCATTCAAGAATCCCTGATCTCTCCTATTGTCACTACAAGGAGACCCTCTGAATCTTTGTCAGACTGGATGAGCTCATTGAAGAGAGCTAAATGGGTCTAACGCAATGAAAGTATCCTGATTTCACAACTGGTTTCTTTCATTTGGGGATGTCTTTGAGGGGTGCTGTGGAAAGCCTTGGCCAGGAGAGTTGAATGTTAGCTCTAGAACTGCCACTCATTTGCTGGGTCATTCTGCAAAGTCACTGGCCCTCTCTGGACTCTGTTTTTCTTAGTTTTAAAAGAAGTTGGGTCTGTGCTCCCAGCTCACAACCAAAATATTTGGTGGGATTCGTTGGAGGCAGATTAAGTCCCTCTGCAACGTCACCCATGTTGACTATAACTGTCTCGATTCCATTTTTTTTGCCTTCAACCTTGGCGATCAGATGGGGCATCTTGCAGCAACAGATCTGGTCTGACACACTGCGGTTGACATTGACAGACATTTTGGCTTATTAGTGGCTTTATCAAGAAGATGAAGAGATCTTTGATTGCAACTTTTTGATATCTCCTGTCTGCAGAAGGGATAACATAAACAACTGCAAGAGTTCTCGGTCTCTGACATGAAAAACTTTTCTCCATTGAGGCTGTGAGCTTCTTGCTTGTCTGCTATATTTCCCCAAAACAGGTACCAATGGCTGTGCAACAGCTCATTTTCATCAAATAAAGACATAAACCCAACACTGCTAGCCCAGGACTGGGATGAAATCAGAGGCAGAGGCGGTGAAGGGGGAGGAGGAGGCAGAGGTGCAGTGGTGGCAGGGCCAGGTGTCCCTGGAGCAGCCGGGAGGGGCTGTCCCAACAGCACCCCAATCTGGCGACATCTGGAATGTTTTTTCTCTCTCTCTTTTTTTCTACCCAAGCCTATTTATTTCTGTACAAAACCATATATTCCTATTTTACACAAGGAGCACTCCACCTTTCAGTCCACCCTCTCCCCTCAAGTCAGGGCTCCAGCATCCCCCAGGAGTAGAGGGCTGGGTAAGTTCCCGCACTCTTAGCCCTCACTTATGTCTGCACTGGCTGGACTAGCCCGAGCTCTACTCTGGAGAAAATAAACAAGGAGATTCAAGCAGAATCTGTGCAGAGACCCAGACTGATGTGGAGAATGACTGTTACATTGTCAGTGGATCTCATGAGTCGAATAAGCTGCATGACGTGTTGGATAGGTTCATTAAAATATTTGTTCTCCTGCCCTGAATGTGAGAATCCTGAAATAGATCTGCGGATCAGTCCAAAGAAGCAAATGATAGGTGATTCCTGTAAAGCCTGTGGCTATTGAGGCATGTTTGACACACATCATGAACTCTGCACATTCATTCTCAAAAGCCCAACTGAGAATAGTGACAGTGTACTGGAAAGAGAGAAAAAGAAAAGAATAATAGGAAGGACAAAGACGAGGAAAATGGCTCCATAGCCAGCAGTGAGTCACCGCTACCTGCATCACCAAAAGAAATCAGTGCTCCACCACATGCTACAGAAGAAGAGCAGGAGAATGACTGGGGAGAAGATACAGCCAAGGAAGCTCAAAGCCACAGAATGGATGAAGTCAGTGACCATGCCAACATTTTTATACTCAGTGACAATTTGGAAAGGACTGCTGAAGAGCGGGTCAACATCTGATTTGATTTTGTTAAGAAAACAGAAAGAAGAGGATATCATTGACTCATTTGACAAGAAGTTATTGCTGAAGCAGAAACACTTCATCTAGAATCCATAGGCCCTCTTGTTTTGACTGACGTTCTTTTTTAACGAGAAGATTAGGGAATAAATTAAGAAATACAGGTGCTATTTCCTCCAATTTTGTCATAATAACAAAAAGGCTTAATGGTACCATCTTCATGGTTTGGAGTGTGTGGTAGCCAGGCATCAAGCCCAGCTCATCTCCAAGATTCCACATATCTTGAAGGACATGTATGACACAGACTTGTTGGAAGAAGTCATCATTAGCTGGTTGGAAAAGGCTCTAAGAAATAGGTCTCAAAGGAACTTGCCAAAGAGATTCATGTCAAAGCAGCGCCATTTATTAAATGTTTGAAGGATGTAGAGGAGTAACTACTACCTCTTCTGGTGGTGAAGAGGAAGATGAAGATGAGAACATTGAGGTGATGTATTTGAAGAATGCCAGTGTATCTAAAGTTGATACTGTGAAGTCTGAGAACAAGGATGATGACATTGACATTGACGTCACTTAAAGTGATGGACGTAACCTAGTTTAACAGTTTAATAGTGCAAATTTCTCTGTATTATCAGCCCGAAATGCAACATGCATGTACAAAAGCTAAGATGACTTAACACCATGCTACACTTTATACGAAAAATGTTTTACTGTGAGTGGTCTGTAATTAAGCCCAATGAGCCATCTAGGGAGTCCATACATATCAGTAGGCAAATGTAGTTTGCTTATTCATAGCATGTTTCTTTTTGAAGAAAACTAGTGATGGACACATATGGATCATACGTATACATGTATACAGTTATAACAAATAAAAATTTGTTTTTGGTCATTCTTCAGATTTTTGGCTTTGAATAGCTTAAGTAAAATGATTGGCTCCTTTTTGATCTGATGCACCATCATTTAACCTGTTAGGATTTGGAAGCCTATTCGATATGGTGTGTTAGATGCTGAGACTGTAAAATGGTCTTCAGCAGAATGTAAATCTAAACGTATTTGCAATTAATGACCTTATTCAGACATTCAGGAATACAGTTGGTTTTACCTCTAGTCCCTCAAATTGGCATACGGTGATGTACATTCTCTCCAGGCCAAGGGGGACTGATAATCAAATGGAAGTGCAACACCTTTATTGTACTGAGAACTAAAAATGACATGAGTGTCCTATTAAAAATTTTAAGAGTAGATTTAGAAACTTGAATGTTTTATGTTTGTTTGCTTTCAGTTTGTGTACACTTGCCCCAGATTGGTCTTGGAAGTCATGTCTGTTGCATGGTAAAAAGAGCTAGGGAAATTATTGCATCAACAAATAAGCTTCTTATGTGTATGTAACTATTGCTTCATACTGAGAGAAAACTCTCGAACTTTAGGGTATTAAATAGCAAGCTCTAAGATTTTGTTTGGGAAAGCAGGAAAAGGTGCACTTAATATAATCCCTAGCAAAAACTGAATATAATTTTCCAGTTTTTTACGTTTGCGATTTAGATTACAATTTCAAGGTGTTTAAGATATACTGCATCTTTTGTTCACTGCCTTTTTTTCTCTTTGTATTATGGTTCTTTAATGCCTTTCATGTTTTGGTTGCTATCTTGCCAAAATAAGTGTTACTATGTCTCTTACTTGATTCCCACCCCCCACCCCCAAATGTCTTGTTTTAAAAACAAAGGTAAAAGCCTACTTCTTAGTCAGAGCCTGTATTTTGATGTTAAGACTTGGGGTATTTTTTTCTGTTTCACAGTGACTATAACCAACTACCCAAGAAATCTGTGATGATGGTCGCTGGGTGTGGGTGGCAGGGCCTGACTCAGCCCATTCCAGGCTTTACATCTAGACAAGTACAAGCTGATAAAGTCCTTGCCCAATTAGCCAGACTCACTTGGTATGGGTGCTGACTCTTAGTAATCGCCTTTCTTCAAGGTAAAAGCTTATTGCATTTATGTGGAAATCGAGAATCCATAGAACTGTTTTTGTTATCCGGAGCATTAGTTTCCAGCATTCACCTCTCTTCACTCTTTAATCCTTTGTGACCCATCTCATAGATTCTGATGACACCTTGATAACACATGTATGTAAAAAATGTTCACATTGAAATTATACAAACATTTGATAGAGTGAAACCTTGTTAGTTTGATCCTTTTAAGGAATTGCAACCTATAACTCTTATTGGAGAATTAAGAATTGGTCTTCAGCTGCCTTTTGATAGAATCTGGTGAGACTAGAGTGGGGCTGAACCTGGAGAGAATGTGCATTGTCATACCACAGATAAGCTTTGCCAATTTGCATCTCAGTTAGGTTTCAAATTCTTTGCTGAAATGTCAGTTTGCTTTCATTAACTGAAATTCCATGGGAGATACCGGTGGCCTAAACTGTGTTATGCTCAAAATACCGAGGGTCTAGCTAAAAAGTTTCTGTTATATAACTTTTCTTTAAAGTTTTTCTTAATCTGAAGGTTAAAATGTTTAGTACTTCTAAACTCGAAGAGAAAATATTGACTTAGACCGGTGTCCAGTCTGGTACCAAACTTAAAAGAAATTCAAATTCATATAACCTGAATTTTATTCACAGAGGTTTTCTTAATAGAGTAATCCTTCAGTCTGCTCTATTCAACTACTTAAAAAATCTTGTTTCTCAAACAGCTGCCGTACTTGATTAAAACAACGTTAAAATAAAAAGAAGTTGGTTGAGCAAAATCATCTCTGAGTTTCTCTTCTTTTATCCTAACTATTTAAGTGTCTCTCAGGTATAGGCACTGGATCAGGGTTTCACTGGAAATAAGATGAGGTCCCTGGTCCCAAGAAAATTTGATTGAATGTTTAAGCCTCTTTTAGTATTTGTCAGCTCTGAATAGTCTGGGAGCTCATAATCTCAAAGCATACACCGGGTGGCCATAGGCAAATACACAATAAATCACTTACTGGTATTATGTCACAGTACATGATGAAGTAATATTATCTATGCTTCCAGACTCTGTGGTCACCCTGAAATTTGGTGCCGCTGACCATACACTTAGGAGGCCAACATACAAATAAATACAGCTATAACATCAGTTACATTTATGTGTAATAATAGCCACAATACTTTGAACACTTATTCTTTGCCAAGCTCTCTGTTAGATGCTTTACAAAATCGCATGAAAAATCCTTAGGAACCTTCATAATCATCTTGTAAGGTATGCTGTGCTGTCTCCATTTTACACAGGATGAAACTGAGACTCTGAGAGGTTAAGAAACTTGCCCAACATCATGCAGCTAGTAAGACGCTCCAAACGAAACTCTTTTTAGTTCCAGAGTCTGGACTATTTCTACCCTACCTTTACATTTTGTAGATCATATATACCCACACCTAGATTTAGAAGATAAGTAGAAAGATGGAAGCACAGAGAGGCTGCCATGTCCCCAATGCCTTGGCTAGAGAGTGGCAGATGTGAGACTTGAAGCCAAGTGTCCTGAGCCAAAAAACCAGGGCTTTCCCCCATGACATGTCTTGTGCAGCATGCTCTGGCTGACATGGCTTTGTAAGATTTCTGAACCCTCCTATGTGGGGTACGTTTGCCACAGATCCCCCCACTCCTTGTTTATACCCAGTTTCCTATTTCCCACCCTAAACTTGCTTCCATTGCAGTCTCTCCCTACTCCATAAATGGTAATTCCTTCTCATGCCCCAAAGCAAGGATTCATTCTTTTCTCTTATACCCCACCACCAATCTTTCAGCAAATCCTATTAGATCTAACTTCAAAATAAGCCAAGAATTTGACCATTTCTTGGGACCTTCGTCAATGTCCCCTTGGTCATACCAGTCATCTTTCCTAGCCTATCTGGTCCCTCAGTATCCCAGCTGGAACTGGGATAAGAGGTCATCTGGTGTAACCTGCTCCCTACTATCTCTTCTCCATGCAGCAGCCAAAGGAGGGATCCAGTTAAACTGAAATTCAGATCATGTCCTTCTCTGGTACAAAATGCACCAGTAGCTTCTCACCTCATTCAAAGCAAAAGCCCTAAGACATGCACTTGGGTCCAGCCACACTGGCTTCCTTGCTGTTCCTGCACATTCTTGCCTCAGGGCCTTTGCACTTGCTTTCTCCAAGCCCTAGACACTCTTCCCCAGATATTTGCACTTCTCACTCCTTATGTCCTTCAAGTCTCCACTAATTTTGATCTTCTTGGTGAGGCTTTTCTGCCCACCCTTTAAAAAATTGCAGCTCATGTCTACTGGGCATGTCTATCCCCATACTCTACTCATTTTGTTCTCCTTCTTCAAGACATTTCTCATCACTTGACAAAATATGTATTGAACCATATAAGCCCCATGAAGGGAGGGATTATTTTTAGGGGTCCAGCTTGTTCACTGCTGTAACTGCAGAATCTAGAACAACATCTGGCACAAAGTAGGTCTCAATAAGTGTCTTTTGAATGACTGACTGAATGAAACATCCCTGGCCCCTGACAAGTAGTTGAATATTAGCTGCTCTGGGCCTCAACTCTACCTGATCTACAGAGCAGATCATTTTAATCTCAGTCACATGACTGCTATTCTGGGGTATGGCATGGCTGTTCTTTTTTCTCTCCTTTCTGCTTCAGCCCAGTTCCCACCTAGGCAGTTTTCCAAAGAGGTTTGGACAATGTGCTACCATCTTGGCAGCTTCTGACCTACATTTCACTAGGGACATTTACTCAGGTGTTGTCCTAGATTTCTCCATAAGACACTGTCTTCACATAAAATACTCTCACTCTCGGTTTTAGGAGGCACTCAGCTGCCAGAAATCAATGCTCAGCTTATAGATTATTCAAATGCTTCTGGTCATATGGGACTTGTTCAGCTAGTGATGAAATGAGGATAAACCAGGCATGGAGAAAACCCATGTTAATGCCCTTCTTTTCTTCCCCTCTCTGAAGAGGTCAATGTCCTCTAAAAATCTCCTGTGTTTCTGGGTTGAAGAGAGGGCAGCAGCAGATGGAGGAGAGGCAAGCCTATTCATTTTTGTAATTTTCAAAAAAAGGAGTCATTTCTGAAAGTTTCTGCTTGAGATATTTAATAATAAAACTGCCCCTTAAAAAAATGTGAGGCAGTCATTGCTCATAAAAACAAAGTAAGCTCTCTTGTTCTGCAAGGAGAATACAGAGTGATTTTCCAAGGACCATAGTAGCCCAAGCAATTTTACTTTTTGTGTCAAGAGTCAATCATGCTTGTCTCCATACACCTCAAGTGTCCCAGACTGTCTCTGGAGGGGTATGTCATCATGAAAGTTACCCCAGTATTGGGGGAAAAAAACAAGAAGTAAAACTCACCCAACCACTCAAACCCAAAATAGTGTTGAGTAGGGAGTGAGAGCAGAGCAGGCAGACCTAGGAAGACTCTAGAGGTGGCATCAGTGCCCCAGCTGGAATGGTCCTTAGAGGTCATCTTGAACAACTTGTGTGTGGGGAAGCTGAGTTCCAGGAGGATGTGACTCTGGGGCCCTGGCCAGGGTTTTGGTAACTGGAAAGGAACCAGAATTCTCCCACTTCAATTTGTACGTCTCCACATGGATCTATGCCCACTACACCAGGGCCTTCCAGTGACCTTGCAGGACCTAATTTTCTGGATGAGGACACAGAGACCAGTAAGGCAGAAAGAGCAATGAGGCCAAGGAGGACTTAGGAGGCCAGAGAAGTTATTTAAAATGGACCTTCACCCTTTTCAGTTCTCTTGAGTTTATTTAAGCAGGACTTTCAGTTCTTTGCTCTTCCTTTTCCTTCAGTGTCAGAGTAACTTATACATTAGTTTGGTCTAGTTACTCAGGAAATGGTCTTGTGAACTTGAAAAACAAATGCCTAAATTCACTGAACCAAGTTAGTTTCTTGTACTGTCCCTTCTGTTCCATGCCAGTGTTTCTGACCAGAAGTGGGGTCAGTCTGGTCAGAATGGGTAGAAAGTGTACGGTGGATTCTCCCAGAGTCATAGTAGACTATTCCAGTGTTCACTGAATACAGCAGGTGCTTAGCAAATGGTTGTTAGATTGCCTTGTTAGGTGCCATGTTGGAAAATTTGTACGTCATCAATTTCACAATTAACCAATGGATGAATGTATTAATTGCCCAACGACTCTAATGCAGGATTATACCTGAGATTGTGGAATAGTCAAGAGTCATATGTGTGTTTTCTAGTCTTCCGTTAAGGGCCTTGAAATCTCATTAGAAAGTCTGTTCTGTCACACATGACACAAATTGAGTGAAATACAATAATGTTTTCATGTAAGTCTCTGAAAAATCGATAGGATTGTAAGGAGTGGATTTAAAAGCAAACTCTCTTCGCCTTCATACCAACCTGAAAGTAATAGTAGTAAAAGTACCAGTTACCTTTTGGGGAAACAGCTACTATAGTTATTATTAGGTATTTGCAAAGCTCTTTACAGATAGTATCTCATTTAATCAGCACAACAAACTTTCAAGGTTGGTACCAATTTTATCCCTTTGCCCAAAGTTACAGAGCTAATAAATGTAGAGCCTGAATTTGAGCACAGGTACTTCTTATCCCCAAACCATGTTCTCAGTGTTAATCACAACTGCCCCACTCTAGAACTCCATGTGTCCGTGGTTTGTTTCACTATGACTCCTCCTTTGTTTGGAACCTCCGGCCACCATGCTCTGGTCCAGATCAGGGGTTCCCCAACTCTATGCCACCTACCACACAGAGAGGGACCTGACAAAACAGAGAGAAAAGACCTGCTCATAATCTGTGACCCATTTGCTTTGGCTCCAACTGGGAGTGAAGGGCACAACTGCACTTTGTCCCAACATTATCTTTCAGGGGGAAACGAGCTGAGAACTGCAGTTCCTGGTCATCTCCTATTGCTCTTTTCCCACTTTGCACAGAACTTCCTACCTTCTTGCTTCTAACCTTGCTCTCCTAAAGTCTGTTCTTAAATGCTGGGATAAAACCATCTTCCTCTAATGCTTGGGAAGCCAACTGTGCTTGACTTACCAGAAAACCCCTGGGTTCCTCGGGGTGCTCCTAGCTCCTAGCACAGTTAATTTTCCTTAGGGGATTCAGGAATCGTGGGTGCTGAATTGCTGCTCTGTCTTATGTCTGTGCCTGGGAATCGGAGCTCTCCTGTTCTGTTATCCTGGGCACAAGGATGACTGGGCCCCCAGAATTGTATGTACAGGGGGTTCAATTCCATCCTTCCCTTTCCCACTCCTACTACTCACTCAGACAGTTTTCCATGATATCCAGGAAGTACATTCAATTGTACTTGACCTCTTCAAATGATAACCATGACTTCTGGGTATGTTGCAATAAAAGTTACTCTGATACTACCACCAGCACTACTGGTACTATTCTCTGCTGCCGCTGTGAAGACTTCTTATAGGCATGGCTCATGCTATTTTACTTATATTATCTCATTTAATTTCACAACAACCTTTGAAGTAGAAAATATTATTATCCTCATTTTGTAAATAAGATAACTAAGACTTGGAGAGTCCTTTGAGTTATCAGTTTCCCCCTCTAGTAGGAAGTGAGTCAGGATTTGAATACAAACTGTCTGACACCAGAGCCCATGCACTTAACCACTATGCTAAATAGTCTTCTAGTGAGCAGAAGTGACATTGGCTTTGTAGTCACAGAGACCTGGATTAGAATCCCCACCTTGCTGGGTAACCAGGTGTCTTAGTTTTCTGGCTGCTAAAACAAATAACAAACAATGTGTTAGCGTAAACAACAGGGATTTATTGGCTCACAGTTTTGAAGGTAGAAGTCCAAAATGAAGGCGTCAACAAGTTGATGCCTTCTTGCAAAAACTATGGCATTCTGGGGCTGGCTGCCCATGATTCTTGGTCTTGACTCTTCTGTACCATGGCAGTGCGTATGGCGGCCTCTCCCAGCTTCCCTAAATTCTCTTGATTTCCGGCTTCTTCCTGTGGTTTTCTCTTTGAAGCCTTCTCTATAATGCCTCCAGTCTTAGGATTAAGACCCATTCTGATTCATTTGGGCCACACTGTAACTGAAGTAACCTCATCAAAATTCACACCCACAAGAATAGATTAAGTGTAAACGTGATTTTTCTGAGTACAAAGCTCCAAGCCATCACAACAGGTAAGCTTATCTATGATGTGAGGTTTCCACTTGCTGTATAGGGATCTTTTGAGTATTAAATAAGATGACGTATATAAAATGCTTAACAGAGAGGCTGCACATAGTCTATGCTGAGTCCTAGGGAGTCTAACAGTTCTTCGATGTTGCGGTCCTTGGCAAATATGTGTAAGGAGGCTCACTCTCCACTCAAGACATGCAAATTGCTTATTTATCATTCAATCATTCATTCATTCACTCACTCATTTTTTTCTTTTCTTGTCCACTCATTTTTCATACATTTATTGAGCACCTACTATATGCCAGGCAGAGCTCTTGGGCCCCGGGGATAAAAAGGTGAGGGAAACAGATCTGGCTACTCCTCTTGTAGAGGGTACCCTACTGGAATTTCCTGTGTGTAAAGATAAGTAAGGCCAGTCAAGGCACACAGCGTCTGGTAAGTTTGGAAAGAGATGTTAAACAAGGATGTCAATGATTAGGCATAGTGAAGATTAAGAGAAATATCTTAAGGGATTGGGGAATTGATAGTCAAAAGAGAGAGAAGGCCCATCAGAGGAGAAAGAAATCCCACTGGTGGACAGGGAAGGCAAGGCTTGGTAGCATCAATTCCAGGGAAGGGAAATGTCTGCACGCAGCAGCCTGGAGGTGCATCCTGGGTAATGAGAGGCCACTCACTGAAACTCTGGCTAATGCTTCAGGACTTTGAGAGTACTTTTATTAACCAACTGCTCTTTTGCAGCAGCTTCAATTGCAAAGGGGAGACCTGGATATTAGGGTTCCTTCAGAAACACCGAGACGGGACTAATTACCAAGTAAAAATTCCCCTGCTATGTTCCAGGTACTGCGTTGGACCCCAATTCTCATCCTAATGGGATTTTACTAACGAGAAAGTAGAGGCTCAGAGACAGTCAGCGACTTACTCAAGCTACTCAAATCAGTAAGATGCAATTTGAGACAGACGCAAACTTTGATCCATCTAGTTCCAAAGACCACATTCTTTCCATCACAAATCATGTTGTTTCTTTCTTTTACCAAACAGGCAGGAAGCCCAATGAACTGAGATCACTCAGGTTTTATCACCCAAGGGAGGGGGCTTTAGTGCAGCATTTTCCCTGAGCTGAGGGAAAGGCAGCAGCCTTCATATAAAGGGTCGTTGCTAAGAGTGGACAGGGTGCCACAATCAGCCACAGTGAGAGGCTGCCTGCAGGGCACAGTGGGTGATGTCAGGGAGACCCGGGCTTGAATCCCATCTGGACACATTTGTTAACCTCTTTAAACCTCAGTTTTCTCATCTATAATACAGGAGAGAAATCGATTGTATCTACCATAGAGCTGTATGTGAGGATTAAATCAGTTAATACAGGAAGAGCTCAACGAAGTTCAGGTAGATACACTTACGTGTTTAATAAGCTCATGCACTTAATAAATGTTAGCTATGAGCTTTCTTTTCCTATGGAAAGGGTCTAGGACACTGCTAGGGCCTTCCAGGAGCCCCATACGTGCTATGATGCTTCCTCTTTGCCTAGAGCTTGATGAAATCCTGGACACTGAACCCCTAACCTATACAGTTAAGTGGTGTTTCATGAGCTTATGAATTTTTATAAGGCTCTATTTTTGCAATTCAGGTAATGCTCCAGTGCCAGTGGACACGTCAGCTCCTGACCTTTCAGTCGATGAAACACTTCCCATAAACAGAGCCATAAAAGCCCACTGGTTTTCTCTTGGCCATGTGAGTTTGCCTGGTGCTCTCCCTCTCTCGTTGGCCATTTGAATAGTGCTGTCGCATTTCCCTGTCTTCTCACCTCTACTGAAAAAGACCTACCAGTGATTCCCTCCTGGGTGTTCACAGCCATCCCCAGGGAGGAAGTTGTGGTTTCAGCAAGGCACAGGCATCACGAAACAGAGAGAGAAACAGCCACACGTGCTTATTAAGCTCAAGTCAGTCTTTTTTTTTTAAGGCTTGTTTTCAAGACATTGGTACAATAACATTTAAGGTAATATAAATAGAATAAAACATCTCCCATTTTCCCCCCAGAATGGTAGCCCAGCTGCTTTTTTTTTTCTGAGAACTCTTTCAGTTTTTACACGTATTTTTATGAAAATTATAGTCATACTGTTGGCTTAATTTGGGGTCCTTCTTTTTTTTTTCCCTAATGCTATTTCTGAAATGCTTTCTGTGTGCTGCTGCATTTTCTTCTTGCTTATCATGGAAACAATCGCCTCATGGCCCACTCTCATGTGTCACACTGGTTCGTGTTCAGGTTCCAAACAAACCTGGGGGTGAGCAGAAGGGACAGAAAACTTGAGGTCATAAAACTTCAGGTTCAAATCTTGGTTCTGCCATGTACTAGCCATATGACTTTGATCCAAGTACTGCCTTTTGCTCTGAGCCTCAGTTTCCAGATTAGTGAAATGGGGGTGGTGTGGACAGGTTAGGGTTGCTGTGAAGTTTAGAAGTAAAGTATGTAAAGCCCTGTCAGCAAATGATGCTATTTTTAGAGATATGCTTTTATTAACCTTACCATTGGATAGTTCTAAAGAGCAGCACAATGGACATCTTTTACAACTTTTCTTCTCCTTTGATTTATCCCTTGGGGGCAGGTTCCAGCAGTGGGATTATTTAGTCCAAAGGTATGGACATTTTTATAGCTTTTGATATCTATTGTCAATTTGCCTTCTAGAAAGCTGATACCAAATTACATAGTTACCAGCAATACATCCAACACTGGGTTTTTACATTGAACATAACATTATTTCTAATTTAATGGATGCAAAAGGGTATCTTATCTCATCAGTAGTTGTGGTCCAAAGCTAGCATAAAAAATGTGGGGTTTAGTAATACTAGGCATCAATTCAGCAATAAGCATGTTCTTTAGGAACTGAGACTCAGCGACTAGTGGAATATTGATGTTGGAAGCCAGGCATTTGCAAGACAGTATGGAGTCAAGGGAAATTAGGCGAGATGTAGTTACAGGGCCAGAGATATTTACTATCTGAGTGTTTGTTAAAGCGTATACTCCAGGAAGGCTGAAGTGTCTGATATTGAAATGCAACCCTTCTTTTCCCATATTTATCTCTGGTTTAAAACCTAAAATGGAATTTCTGCTTAAGTCTTGCATTTATGGTTAACTTTCCTCCTCTAATTGCTGCTTCTCTTGTTCTTTTCTTGGGAACTAAAAAGAAGTTCCTCCATCCATCTAACCTTGACTTTTATAATACATTGAAGTTATTGGCTTGCTTGTTTTTGAATTTCACTTAGCCAAACAGCAAACCTTACCGCACAGGTACTATTTCCCTGTATGAGGGGTGTGAAGTTCACTGCTAAGATATTTTCTATTCTGCCTTATGATTGATACCACCTCTATTCAGTGGGGTGGTGTGATGGATTGAGTCATGTCCCCGACAAAGTCATGTTCAAGTCCAAACCCTCAGTCCTGTGGGAGTGACCCCATTTGTAGATAGGATCTTCGAAGATCCTATTAAGATGAGGCCAAGCCGAACAGAATGAAGGTGGACGTTATCCAGCATGACTGGAGTCCTTATAAACAGAGAATTTGGGCATAGCAGGAGACAGGAGGAGACAGAAGGCTAGATAGCAGAGGAAGAGGTTGGGTCATGGACTGTCAATAAGCCACCACCAGAAGGCCACAGACTTCTGATAAAGCACGGCCTGCAAATTCCTTGATTTTGGACTTAGGATTCCAAACTGTGAGACAATAAATTCCTATTGTTTAAGCCGACCAGTCTGCAGTATGTGTTATAGCAGCTCCTATAGACTAAGACAGGTGGAGAGTCCCAAGCTGAGAATTGGTTGACCTGGGTTCTGGGCTTGGTTCTCTTGTTACTTCACAGTGTAATTTGGGGCAACTCATTTTTCCTTCCCCAGAGTCTGATACCTTCCTCAGTGGAGACTCACTGCTGTCGTAGCTATGTTAATGGTGACTGATGGGTAGCATGGTAGCACGTCCATCATCCAGCATTGGGTGGAAAGTAAAGATGGGAACCGTTGGACAAGAGTCTCCCTAGAATACTTTGCATTTCCAAGTGTTAAGAAGATGTGATTATCCAAGTTCATGGGCACAATTTCCTTGGCTCTGGCCTGTCTGTCATCCGTCTATACCATCCTACAGGTCAGCTGGGACACCAGCAAAGATTGGAATAATATTGAAGCTTCCACCTAGTTCTTATTTCCAAAAAAATGGTTCAAGTTGAATGTCGGGATTGATCCAGGGAAAACGCTTGGGCATTGAAAAGTACTTAGGTCAGTATGTCTTTTCTTAGGTTTGGTTTACAAAGAAGATAATGGAAACAAACGAAGTGTCTAACGGTAGGGGATAGTCAAGTAGATTACGAAATTATGGCACGTTCACATCATGAAATGTTTTTGTGGTTGTCGAAAATATGTTCATCAGGAAAACATCATCAGTATTACAGAAATAGCAGGGGTAAATAATGGGGGGAGGGACAAGAGTTAAGGGGAAGTTTAGATTTCCTATTTGATAAGGTTGTGTTTATTGGTTGTCTTTCTCTTAGGCACAATGAAATTATCTAAATTGAGAGTGTTGAGGAACTGTGGACATTGGGCATTATACATGATGCCTAATGAATGCAGTTGGCTGAAGGATGCACTGACTGAAAAGTAGACTGACGAACGGTAGTGTATACATATGATCAAATGCTGTGCTGCTACAAAAAGGAATGATGTGAATGAACCTGTGGGACATTTGGTGAGGCAAAATAAGCTAGAAGCGAAAGAACAATTATGGTATGGTCTCCTTGAGAAATGCTTATAAGAAAACAGGGGCCTAGATAGTAAGTGCTTATAGCAGACACATTTAGTCCGGAGTGGTAATTATTATTTCTGCATTTTGAAAGGCTGTTTTATATCTGTAACCTATATTTAGAGATAAGAGCAAAGCCTATCAGGTTGGGATTAAGGCAATTCAGAACACCATGGTAAGGAAGACGTTGTCTATATTTTAGAATCACATCTAAACTTTGAGATCAGAGGAAGAAATGTTTATTTTGTCTGGAGCCTAAATTTTCTGTAGCACATAATCTAACTCAACCTATTTGTATAGCTCATTTGAACAATTGAAACACAGGGAGCCCAGAATAAGAATGAGGGCCTTTAATCCTGTATAGTTTAATAATGCTTGGATACATCCTAGAATTCATTAAGCAGATAATCAAAAAGTATTGGGAAAGTCTCTTGAGGGATGGGATAAAAAAATATGGAACTACTAAACCTTACCATCAGGGAATCTCTTGATACTGAGTCAAACACTAGGGACACCCAAATCAGTAGGAGAAGCTCTTGATCTTGAAGCTTACTTTTGTGAAGCTTCTGTAGGTAGCGGAGAAACTTAGCCTACCTATAGGTATGCCTAAGATTTACTTCTGGAGGAAGTTGCTCAGATGTGACCTCACTCTCTAAGTCCAACTCTGCAAGTGAAATCATTGCCTTCCTCCTTTACATGGGACATGATATCCAGGGGTGAAAGTCTCCCTGGCAGCGTGGGAGATTACTCCCAAGGTTGAGTCTGCCGTGGCACCATGGGATCAACAATGCCATCCTGACCAAAAGCAGGAAAGAAATGTAACTAATAAAGTATCAGTGGCTGGAAGAGTTCAAATAGAGTTGAGAGGCTACTGTGCTTCAGTCACTCTGACGCAAGCTTCAATTAGACATTGCTACCTATCATAACTTGCCAAACCCCAACCAAAATTATTCCAGCCAATTCTAAAGAACACCTAGGGCAATATATAAGATTCTACAAAGGTTCTATTCTAGTTTTCTAGCTGCCGGAATGCAATATACCAGAAACAGAATGGCTTTTAAAAAGGGGAACTTAATAAGTTTCTAGTTTACAGTTCTAAGGCCGAGAAAATGTCCCATTAAAACAAGTCTATAGAAATGTCCAATCTAAGGCATCCAGAGAAAGATACCTTGATTCAAGAAGGCCGATGAAGTTCAGGTTTTCTTTCTCAAGTGGAAGGGCACATGGCGAACACAGTTAGAGTTTCTCTCTCATCTGGAAAGGCACATGGTGAACATGGCATCATCTGCTAGCTTCTTCTCCTGGCTTCCTGTTTCATGAAGCTCTCCAGGAGGTGTTTTCTTTCTTCATCTCCAAAGTGCTGGCTGATGGACTCTCAGTTTTGTGGTGCTGCAGCATTCTCTGCTCTCTCCGAATCTCCTTCATTCTCCAAAATGTTTCCTCTTTTATAGGACTCCAGAAACTTATCAAAACCCACCCAAATAGGTGGAGACATGTCATCACCTAATCCAATTTAACAACCACTCTTGATTAAATCACATCATCCAGGGAGATGATCTGATTACAGTTTCAAACATACAGTATTGAATAGGGATTATTCTGCCTTTATGAAATGGGATTTAGATTAAAACATGGCTTTTCTAGGGGACATACATCCTTTCAAACCAGCACAGGTTCCATGCACGAGGGTAACGTTCCAGAAACCTACAACCTCCAGATGGGTCCCAGGACCAGATAAGTCCTGAAACCTAGAAGATCCAGCCTCTCCAGAACATTAGCTAGTTCAATCTCCCTACCCTGTATTATTGACAGCCCCTTCCAACATGAAAAAGTTAGAATGGCCATAGCCCAAATACCCCTAAAGAGTGGGATAGAGAGATCAAAGGTGATGGTGGAGTTATACAGAGAAGGTAACATTTTAACAAATGAATGTGATTGCTGAGTCATTAACTTGATATTTCTTTTAGTCTCCAGTATCTTAGAGCAGCTAGAAGTAAAAACCTAAAATTGTGTAATTGTAACTCACACCAAACTCTGAAATCTGTTCTACAACTAATTTTTGTGCTGTGCTTTGAAATTTATTGCTTTTTTGTATATATGTTAATTTTCACAAAAAAGAAAAACAAGTCAATTGTGATGATAAAAAAATATTTATTCCCTCTAGCCTCCTATATTCTGGAGCAGCTAGAAGGAAAAATCTGAGATGATGGTATGGTAGCCCATGACAAACTCTGGGATCTGTCCTGTAATTTCTTGTGGAAGAGTGCTTTGAAAACTTGCTTTTTTTTTCTTTCTTTGCTTTCTATATATGTTATATTATACAATAAAAGAAGTTTTAAAAAATATGTTCATAAAGATTTAAAAATTTTTCAGTAGTAAAATCAAGTATGACATCAACTAAGTAACAGAAACATAGCTGTGCATAGAAAAAAGATCAGAAGGAAATGTACCAAAGTATATTTCATGCTTTCTCCTGGGTATTGTGATTTTAAATGATTTTTGTTTTTTAAACTTATCTGGATCTTCCCAAATTTTGTGTAATGCATTTCTATTTTTTATAATCAGACATATATTTTTATTCAGATTTTATAAAATTTTTGAAAATGCTTAATATTCAGAGGTCAAACCACCCACAACTATTAAAAATTCTCAACTTTCTAGTATTAGAAAGTAAGGTAAGAGCAGTCAATTTTATTAGTCAAATAAATATGTTAATGAGAAAAATGGGTAATAATGTCCCCCTCTTAACAAAACTAACTCTACTAGGTATGATATAAGAAAAAGTTCTGCATCTGAATCAGAACATATGAGTTCGAATCCCAGTGGAACCCTAAGCTGAATGACACTGGGCAAAGTTAGTTAATATTTCTAATTCTCAGTTTCTTCATCTATAAAATGTACCTTAGGATTGTTATAAGCTCAAGAGAGACAATGTCTGTGGAATTCTTCTGTACAACGTGAAGTGTTATCGGAAGAGTTAATCGCTGCAGAGATAAGTAAAAAGGTTGCTGTTTGATCTTGCCTTTTATCAGGAAGCCCCTCTCTGCATTCCTGTGTACGAAAAATAACCAACTGTGAGTCCTGATCCATGAATGGGTCACAGAATCAATTTATTGGTTCACAGCCAGATTTCTTTTAAAAGAGGCCAGAACTGAAAATGCCAGAGCATATTGCGAAGTGAAGCAGTTGTTTATGAAAGATGTAGGTTGTGGTGTGAAGTGTGTTTCTCACTGCCCCGGTGACTGAGTTGCCTGTTTGGGCCTAGGGCACCTAATTTTTGCATCGAAGTCAGTGTCCATGGGAAGGCCAGGGTGACCAAGACTCTCTTCTCTTGTTCAGTTCATGGAACTCAATAGAATTAGCATCCGGTGGCATGTGAGTCAGTTTCATGAAAAGAGGGGAAGTTAAAGAGGGGGGTGGTTTGTTCTACTGCATGAGGAGTGTCCCAAATGCTTATTATAATATTTACATTTGTATCATGCTCTGCTATTTGGCAATATGCTAGTATGCAGGATCCTTTTTATCCTCCCTTCCTTCTTTCCCTCTTTCAAAAAATAGAAATTAAAATGAAATGCCTACTGAATGCTTACCTTTGATGAAGGAGACCCGGGTTCCATTCCTAAATCATGCACACACCACACCACCCCCAAAATAAATTAAATACCTACTATATGCCAGGTACAGTCCTAGGCCCTGGAGATCCAGAGATGGAAAGATCAGGTCCCTGCCATCCTGGGGACAGATATGTATAGACCCACTTACAAGGTACTATGTTAATTTTGATATAATGCTAAGTGCAGCCCAAGGTCCAAGGAGCTCAGAGGAGGCTGCCTCTAAGTCTTCTCAGGGAGTCAGTGATAATGTCCCAGAGGACGGGATTCTAGAGCTGAAATTTTAAGGATAAACATCATTCTTCTTATTTTCTGACAATGTTAAGAAGCACACAAATCCCTGATTTGAAGACCTTCATTTTTTATCTCTGATTCTCAATTCCCTGTAACAGACACAAGGTCTTAGTTTATAAGTATACCTGTGACAATTGGAACTGCAATGACTTTAAAGAGACGTAGAGGGAACCATCAAGAAACTCTAGTTGGGCAGCACGGGGGGGTAATACAGCTGGTAGAACATGGGGAAGGCATGGAAGTGGGAGAGACAGGACTCTCAGAGTTGTCTATCAGACTCTACACAGAGAATCCCTGCCCTCTTCCTTGCCCCGTGCTCTGCAAGCAGCCGGAGACTCTTGATGGTGAATAAGTCCCCTCTTGGAAGTTTTAGCTTTAGATGTTAAAGTGTTCCATTCTGCTGCAAACTTTTTTCTCTACATCAGAGGTTGGCAAACTTTTTCTGTAAAGGGCAAGGTAGTAAATCTTTCCAGCTTTGCAGGCCATTCTGTCCTGGTTGCAACTACTCAACTCTGCTGTTGTAGCGTGAAAGCAGGCATAGTTAATATGTAAACACACGAGTGTGGCTGTGTTCCAATAAAACTTTATTTATGGGCACTGAAAACCGAATTTCATATATTTTTAAGGCTCATGAGATGTTATTTTTCTTTCTTTTAACCATTGAAAAATGTGCAGATCATTCTTAGCTCTTGGGTTATTCAAAAGCACTGGGCCTTCATTTGCTAATCCCTGATCTGTATGATTATACACATTTTTCATGAAATTGGTGCTTTTTTCCCCCAAGTAAATCCAGTGTGTCCTAATAACATCAAAGAGAAAGTGAAGGATGGTTGAGTTTTGAGCTTTCATAAATCAGTCCTCAAGTTCTCTGTAACAGTATACCAAGGAAATTTTAAGAATCTGTTCCAATATTTAATAAATGCATTTTAAATACCCTTGGGGTAAATATGCTTACCACACACTAGATACTCAAAACTATTTAAAATAAAGATTTGTCATTTTAATAATAAAAGCTATGAATTATTGACATTAGGCACATACGATTGCACTGATCCCTATAGTAGCCTCCACCCATTCTACAGGTGAAGAAACTGAAAAGTTAAATATATTCTCATAATCACAGGACTAATAAGGAGCAAAGATTCAAGGCCAGATCCTTCTGGTATGAAAGACCCTGGTTCTTCCGTGTCACCAGGCTGGCATATAGAAGTCCTGGGAAGTGGAAAACAGTTAACTGAAAGAAGACAGAATTTCTAGATCATTATCGCGTTTTCTTTTCAATGTGAATATATGAATCTTCACAGTGAAATTCATGTGCATGTTGGGGTGGGGATGAATCTGGGGAGCTGAGAAATATTGGATTGGATTAAAACCCTGATGTTTCTGAAGCCCTGGAGTCTTTGAAGGGAATTTCTTTAGTTTAATGATGAATAATAACTTGCCTTCACCTAACGCCTCTGTTGATGGTGTTCAAAACTATAGATGTACTCAGGGCAACCTGAAAGTATGGTGGGTACCATTACGTAATTCTTCAAGTAATGTTTCGGGGGGTGGAACAGTGTCTGCTTAGAAAAGGTTTAATTAACACACTTTGATTTTTTTGTTCAGGTGCCACTGACTGGAAGCCCTTAGGACCCTTTGTTGGAGAATGGATCTCAAATTTCTTTCAAACTACAGGTTTATGGAAAAGCCTGCTGTAGTGAAAACAGCTGTAGTTTGGCAATCTGGAGCTCCCACTTCAGGGGCTAATTTGCACAGTGAATTTGGGCAGCCCCTTTCCCCTTGTCAGTCTCAGTTTCCCCATTTGTAAATGAGGAGGTTGATTTAGGTCCCTGCTGCTCTGAAATTCCCCATGTCTCTGAATGGACAGCAGTGGGCCCACGCTGATGGTGCCACTGGTACCTTGGGTCTGTGGACTTCGCAGTATTCCATTCAGCTCAGCTGCCTTGTCCCTATTAATCTTTAAGAAAGAAAGGATTCAATATACAGAATGGAGAGCTGGACCCCCTTGTGTCTTTCTTTTTTTTTTTTAATTTGTTGTTTTTTATTGGTAAGGTTCTAATATCCATATATTAAACAACTCATGCAATTCAATAACAAAAGATAGCCCAGTTTTTAAAATAAGCAAAGGACTTGGACATTTTTCCAAGGAAAATATACAAATGGTCACTAAGCACATGAATGATGCACAACGTCAATAGCCATTACAGAGATGCAAATCAAAACTGCTGTGAGATACTATTTTGAACCCATGAGAATGACTATTTAAAAAAATAGAAAATACTAAGAGAAATTGAAATCCTTGTACATCATTGGTGGGAATTTAGATGGTGCCGCTTCTGTGGAAAACATCTTTGTGCCTTGTATCTTTCTTGGCAGCAAAAGTTGGCTGAGCCCCCGGGGGAGAACTTCCTCCCTCCTCTTTGTTCTTTTTCACGGCCTATCTCACAGAGCCTTTTGGGGCGCTCACTGTCACATTTCGCATGCCACCCCATTGGTGAACGGTGAAGGCCCGGGGTCCCCACGCAGCCCTGGGCTGGCTCAAGCACCCCTATTTTAGTTTCTCTAGCAGGAAGTGACCAAGGCCCAAGGGCCCTAGACATTGTTTATAGGCCACAGTCATTTTCAGGGGAAGAAAAGTGCCCAGGGTGATGTAATTAAATGTTGATAATATTATTACTGGAGCGAAGTATTTTTTCTTTTCCTCTTTAAGAACAACAACAGGTTTGTGGCGTCAGTGTTGTGTCCTGAAGGGGCTCTTACTCAACAACACCTGCTAGAGGTATGAAAATTAATAGGGGGCGGGCCATGGTGACTCAACAGGCAGAGTTCTTGCCTGTCATGGCGGAGACCTGGGTTCGATTCCTGGTGCCTGCCCATGCAAAAAAAAAAAAAACAAAAACAAAAACAAAAAACCAAAAAAAATTACTAGGTTGATGGCCTGCCTGTCCTTAGCTTTGTAATTTCCCCCTCTTCCCAAGCCATACTCAGAACTCAGACATTCATAGCTTTTCCAGGGTGGGTTCACAAGAAAGGTGGGCTTGGAGGGATTGGGGAGGTGGAAGTCTGTGCTAAGGCAATCTGAGTAAATGCCCTGATCTAATTATGGTTCCATATGGTGTATATTCTCTGGGTACACCTGGGAATGGTGTGCCCAGTTTTATGCGTGGGTTTGACGGAAGGAAGCTGCTTGGTATAGTTTTGCTTGAGGGCTCAGAAAACAAATAGTTGATGGCATTAGTCACTAGAGAAGGAAGCCCTTTCCAGATTGCTCTGTGGTGAAATATATTAAGGCTCCTTTCCCATGGTTCACCCAGGGAACTAATTGGTTATTCCTTTTTCCGTGCTCCCAGAATGCTATGTCCAGACAGAGAGACCTTCACCAGAACCTCACAGTATTGAACAAAATGGTTTCCTCTCTGTATTTTCCTGTAGCTCTTGAGCTCTAAGCTTTGAGAATCTGGGTCTTTTTTTCTTTCTTAAACTTTAATGTTCTTTTCCAACTCACCCCTTCAAGCCCTCATTGCCTGTGTATGTAGAATAATATCTGGCTTGTATTAGACTCTTGCTACTCAAAGTAAATTCTGTGAAACAGCAGCATTTGCATCACCTGGGAGCTTGTTAGAAATGTAAACTCTTTGGCCCCACCCCAGATCTAACAAGTCAGGACCTCACTTTAAAAAGCTCTCCAGGTAATTTTCGGGCACGTTAAAGTCTGAGAAGCCCTGTAGATATTTGCTGAGTGTTTAATGAAAGGGAGATTCATTAGTGATACTGAATATTGATCTGAGGAAGTCAATCAAAATGAAGATGATAAATAAAGAGATAGACATCATGAACGAGAGGTTATGAGACATGGGATTGAGATTAAGAAGGTTGAATATATTTCTAATGGGTATTCTAAAAGAGAGTCTAGAGAAAAAAATAGACGTGGCAAGATTGAAAAAAAAAGAGTCCTCAAGTTAGAGGAGTACACCAAGTCCCATTCAGGATAAGTAAAACAACTATACATTTAGACACATAATAATGAAGCTGCAGAAACAATAGAGTCAAAGAAAAGAAGGTTAAAAGTTACAAGAGATAAATTCAAATACATTTCCTTTAGAGGAATGTCAATTCAACTAACAGAAGACCTCTCATCAACAACCAAAAGGTGCTAGAATGCAGTGGCAATAATCTTAAGAATGAAAGAAAAAATAACCATCGTTGTTGAAATCTATACCCAGCAAAGGTATAGGTATTATAATGGCAAAATAATGACATGCTCAGGTAAGATCAGAGTTTATCTCTCACAAACCCCCATTGAAAGCACTATTAATGGATGGACTGTTGGGGGTCGAATCATATTCCCCATAAATACATGTTCAAGCCTTAATCTGTAGTTTTGTGGGTGTAAGCCCATTTGAAAACAGATGTTATTATTGGTTAGGGTGTGGAATCACTTGTGAATAGGACCTTTGATATTAAACGAATCAGGGTGGGCTTTAATCCATATGACTGAGTCCTTATCAGGCAGAGGAACTTGAGATGCAATCAAAGAAAACACAAAAGAAGACCAAGGAGACGGATCGTCATGGGACAGGGACAGAGATACAAGCCAAGGTACCCCAAGTATTGTGACAAGTCAGCATCAGAACACCACAGACTCCAGGACAGAATGCAGCCTGCTGAGACCTTGATTTTGGACTTCTAGCCTCAAAAACTGTAAGGCAATAAATTGCTTTTCTTTAAGCCAACATATTACGTGATATTTGTCATAGCAGCCCTGGCAAACTAAGACATTAAAGAAGGAGGGAATTGGGTCCAGATGGAAGGAGTGGTAGGGCAGGAAGCAGTATGAACAAGACCAAAACAAAATTAAATATATGTAAACATACTTCTATATCTAAATAATAATTGACTATATAATTTTTTTTTAACAGAAAAGACTATTTATTTGGCAAATGTGTACAGAATGACTGTGAAGTGCAATGACTAAAGCAGTAGAAAAGGCACTAGGCAAAAAAGTTAAAATTGCACATTCTGGGCTAAGAGATTATAAGTAGAGTTGAGAGGTCATTTTGAGGTTACTCTTTTGCAAGCTTCAGCCAGATATTACAAATTGCCATGGTGTGCCAAGCCCCAACCAACAATTCCTAAAAACCCTAAAGAAAACCTAGGGCTCTATCTAAGACTCTATAAAAGTTTTACTTACTAAGTTTATTTTTCCGAAACATAAAACCTCCAGATTGTTCCCATGCCACCTAAGCCCTGAAACCTAGAGGCACCAGTCTCTCCTGGAACATTGACCAGTTGCACCCGCTACCCTGTGATTTCTACACCCCTTTTCGACATGAAGAAGTTAGAATGGCCATTGCCCAAATTACTACATAATTTTTAAAAAGACTAATTTGGGGTGGATTTAAAAAATAAGATGGGACACGACACCATGGGACACCACAGGGACATTGGGAAGGACAAGTTAAAGAGTTCTAAGTTTCTTGTGTTTTGGGCAAAGAGGTTAGAGATATTGATGAACTTTAGATTCATTAGGACAAGTATTTATGTTAAAAATTTAAGGGTTCGCTCCAAAATTTTTCTAAAGGATCCCACTAAAAGAATAGGAATTGAATGTAAGACTTCCAAACCAAATAAAGGAAAACAAAGAAACTATGGCCAATTTGGTAGAATGAAAAAAAGGAGGGGAAGAGGAAAAGAAGGTAAAACGAAAACATAAAATAAAATGATGAGTCCCATGACTGGCTTGGCCATTGGAATCCCATGTTGTCGGTCGCTGCCCGCTCGGACCCCTTTGCGCCCATCCTGTTGGCCACATCACGCGGGGTGACGGGCGCGCTGCAGCTTTGGGTGCAGGCTTCTGTGCCCGCCACCTCAGAGCCGCCTATGCTGGACGTGACGCGGCCCTTCCTGTGCCGAGAGGCAATGCTGGGACAATGACTGAGTGGCCAGGCCGCTAGCTGGCCTTTGGTTGCCTCCGTGGGCCTCACTGTTCCTGCTTCTGTTCGTCATTCCCAGAAAGACATCAGAGTGCCCGACTTCTCTGACTTCTCGCACTGAGGCGTTAGACAGTACAAAGTCTTCGAGAGAGAGCAGTGGTGCTAGAAAAGGCTTCTCCTATTCGGTGACCGCCACAACTGCTGTGGGTGTCGCACATGCTGCCAAGAAAGTCGGCTCCCAGTTTATCTCCAGCAGGAGCGCTTCAGCTGATGTGTTGGTGTTCTAGTCTGCTAGCTGCCGGAGTGCACTATACCAGGAACGGAATGGCTTTTAAAAAGGGGAATTTAATAAATTGCTCGTTTACAGTTCTAAGACCCAGAAAATGTCCCAATCACAACAAGTCTATAGAAATGTCCAATCAAAGGCATCCAGGGAAAGATACCTTGGTCCAAGAAGGCCGATGGAGTTCAGGGTTTCTCTCTCAAGTGAGAAGGCACAATGCAAACACAGTCAGGGCTTCTCTCTTGGCTGGAAGGGCACATGGTGAGTATGGCGTCATCTGCTAGCTTTCTCTCCTGGCTTCTGGTTTCATGAAGCTCCCCGGGAGGCGTTTTCCTTCTTCATCTCCAAGGGTCGCTGGCTCGTGGACTCTCTGCTTCGTGGTGCTGCAGCATTCTCTGCTCTCTTTGAGTCTCTCATTCTCCAAAATGTTTCCTCTTTTATAGGACTCCAATAAACCAATCAAGACCCACCCAAATGGGTGGAGACATGTCGTCCCCTAATCCAGTTTAACAACTTTTCTTGACTAAATCACATCATCCAGGGAGATGATCTCATTACAGTTTCAGACATACAGTATTGAATAGAGATTATTCTACTTTTATGAAATGGGATTTATATTAAAACATGGCTTTTCTTAGGGGGCATACTTCCTTTCAAACCAGCACAGTTGGCCATGTCGAAAATTGAAATCAAGTTATCCGATATTCCAGAGGGCAAGAATATGGCTTTTAAATGGAGAGGCAACCCCCTGTTTGTATGTCATAGAACCAAGAAGGAAATTGACCAGGGAGCTGCAGTAGAAGTGTCTCCGTTGAGGGATCCGCATCACGATTTCGAGCGAGTAAAGAAACCTGAATGGGTTCTCTTCATAGATGTTTGCACTCACCTTGGTTGTGTACCTATTGCAAATGCAGATTTGGGTGGTTACTACTGCCCTTGCCATGGGTCACACTATGATGCTTCTGGCAGAATCAGGAAAGGTCCTGCACCCCTCAACCTTGAGTTTCCCTTATATGAGTTTACCAGTGATGATGTAGTTATTGCTGCTTAGAGACGTGGGCTCAAATCACAGGCTTCTTTCAGTCTTCACGTAACCTCAGAAGAATTATTTGGGAGCAAGCCTTCCGTACTTAAAGTTGGTTGATTTGAAATATTTACGGATTGCTAATAATGCATTTGTAAACATTAATGTGAAATAAATTGAACATTGAATACTTTGAAGCATTCATATAATAAAGCTATTGCAAACATTGTTAAGTTCAGTCATAGATCTGAAAGATGCCGTGTTCTGATGGTTAATTTTAATTAAAAATTACCAACTGGTATAAGGAAAATAAAAAAAATAATAAAATAATAAAATGGTGAAAAAAGTCCACAAATGTCAGTAATCACAAGTAATTGGATGAAACTCAAGTTTCTGAGCATGTATTTGATGCCGGGCCCCAGACATGCACCGGGATACACATACTACAGCTGCTGCCTTCAAGAAGCTCCAGTGTGGGAGGGGTCGAAGGGCAGCGGGGATGGGGGCAAAAAAAGTCAAAATAGCAATAAGTTTTAGTGTTATGCTAAAGGGAGATACAGAGTGCTGTGGGGGCTCAAAGGAGGGTCCCTAATTCAGCCCATGGGCAGGGAAGGCTTTCCGAAGATGGCGACACCTCAGCTGCAACCTGCAGGATGAGTAAAACAAGGCAAAGGGTGCGCTAGGAAAAGGCAGGGAAGTGAGAGAGAATGGAGTACACTGTTCTGGCGTGGATGAGGAAATTAAGCCCAGAAAGGGTCAGGAGACTGTCCCAGCTAATGAGCAGCAGAGTGCCCATCTCCTTTTACAACCTTTCTACCATACCCCAATGGCTGATATTGTGCCAGGTGGTTGGGTGACCGGCTGTTGTTGAAACTCCAGCTGACTTTGAAAATGAACTGCGATACGGGGTGTGGGGGCTGGATCTGTCTCTGGTGTGCCCAGCTCACCCCAAGGAAACCTCGGCCTCCAGCCATGGTACCGACGCCCTGTTTAATCATTAACTCCAAGTTCACAGGGCTGGAGCTGGAATGTACAGGACCTGGGGAGTGGGCTGGGTCTCCACGGAACTAAAAATGAAGATGGCTCTTGAGGTGGGAAGCGACCAAAGCTGAGAAGGGGTCTCCTACTCTTGAATGGACCTCCACTCTGGGCTCAGGAACAAGGGCTCTCACTGTCATTCTCATTTTGTTGTCGTCCACACAACATCTTGTTAGCTTGATTTCAGGATTTCCTTTCAGTGTTCTTTGCATATTGTGCCTCCCTCCTGAACAGCTCTTAGCCTGCATTGTAAGTATGTACCCAACTATCTACCTTACTAAACTGTGACCTCCTGGAGGACAGGACTCCGCTTTTTATCTCAGTATCCACAGGGCCTAGGACATTGTAGGTGTTCATTAAATGTTTGCTGATTATTTGAGTAAATGATAACCTAACTCTGCCTAAAGGTGTCCCAAAGTACCTGCTTTTTTTTTTCATTAAAGATTTTGCTTAGTAAATTCAACAGTTTCATGATCATCTCCTGAGATACTCTGTGGTATCATAAAATATCATAGAACTGAGATGAGGCCCACTGGTCTAAAAGCGATAGAACATTCTTAAGGAGTCCAGTCTTTGGATCCCCTCAGCGTTTAGATGACTGCGGAGCATATTTAAGGTTGCTCTTGCATTCTTGGGAGCGGGTGCTCTTCTAGCATGAGGTGACAATTTATTGAGGAAACAAAAGCCCATGGAGGGCAAATTCCACCAGCATGATAAAGGTAACCACTCCTTATAATTTCTGAACGCTACAGCAGGAAAGCTGCATTGGTAGTTACATTGCCATGTCCTAGAAACCAAGGGACTTTTGGATTCCATGAAAGAATTCTTCCATTGGAAGCTGAAGTAGAGATGGCAGCAAGTTTTCCTTTCTTTCTGGTGAGCTCGAATCTCCTCATCTGTAAAGTAGAGACGTTCACCTCTACTTATGAGGTGAGGACTGGGTGAAGTGATAGAGATAAATTCCTTGACGCCTGGGAGATGCTCAATCATGACGCATTTTTCTCTGTCTCTCTCCTGAAAATAAAAATTCTGAACCCACATAGAACCAGAAATGTTCTGGTTTCTGCTTTCTCTGGCTGGAATTCTGCTTTCTCTGGCTCCTAGAGGCCATCTGTCTGGTACCCAAAGATTCAGCAGTCCAGTCCAGAAGGCAAAGAATTACTCTTCTGAATACTTGCTTAAAGAATAGCATTTACTTATCTTGTTGCTATAGCTAGCATTGGACGATGTTGGGAGAAGAAACTTTCCTTGTAGGAATAGTGGCTCTCCTGGAAAAGCCAGCCTGCCAGGTTGGTGTTGAGCCAGAAAGGCTGACCCTTACAAATAATTCTGTATCACCCAAGGGCCTGGATACTCTGGGGAACTGGTCAGCATCACCAAGCCTCCTTCTGTGCCAGTCTCTGGGTTCCTTTTCATTCTCTGGTTGGTGGCCTGTAATAAAAACCAGTCCCCATTCTCCTCTTTATAATGTCTATAAGTTCCTTAAAATTCTAGCACTCCTTGATTGGATTGTTACATCAGGATCAGCTAACTCAGGAAAGACCCTAAGCGTGGATTCCTCCAGCTTCCCTCATGCCATTGCTCCTAGGCCCAATCCAAAGGGCATCGCCTTTGCAGGGAATTGCAAAACTCTGGACTTCTCTGGTCACCTGGTTTCTTTCACCTCCTCCTTTTCATTTTTCTCCACTGTCATAAAGAACTGG
Organism: Myrmecophaga tridactyla; assembly: GCA_004026745.1. Taxonomy (NCBI): domain Eukaryota; kingdom Metazoa; phylum Chordata; class Mammalia; order Pilosa; family Myrmecophagidae; genus Myrmecophaga; species Myrmecophaga tridactyla. The sequence continues at coordinate 57,798 of PVIY010006400.1, read as the reverse complement.
GATGAAATAAGAAGTAAATTGCCAAGAGAGATCCTCTCCTGGGGCAAATTTCCTGTCTGCTCACAGGCACGGAGACCCTGGGTGTGGAGGCCAGTCGCAGGGGCACTCTCCCAGAACCATCCCTGGGGTCACAGTGCAGGTGGGATCCGCTTTTTTCATGGGAGGAGGGGGGAACTGAAAAAGAGGAGGAGGAAGGAAGCCTGTGTAGGAGACCCTAAGGGTTGCCCCTATTCCTCCACCCCTCCCCAACTCGAAACTGTCAAGTCTCCAGCAAGCCTCAGAGAGTGGAGTGGGGGGTGGGGAGAAGAAGATTGGGAGGGGGAATCAAAGAAAATTGCCAAAGTCAATGGCCTGGAACTAGAGGCAGCCTCAGCAACTGCAGTGTGACTTTGATTCCCCTATCATAACCCTGAATTAAAAATTCAAGCAATTATCTGCATGGCTTCCTTCTGATTAGAACGAGCCAGAGACTTATTTATGCATCGGCACAGAGGAAAGCCATTAGGGTCTGTGAAATGGAATGTTTCTCTGAGAACAGGTTCCGCTTGATGTAGAATACCCAGCAAAAAGAAATTTCACACATTTTTGAGCTCAGAGTCACAGGACGGCACCCTGCTTCAGGGCTGCAGTCCCCACCACGGAGTCGTCTCCTCTTAGCTGGCTCGGGGTGAAAGCCACCTTTGTTTCCCAGCCTCTCTCTGGTGCCTCCCTCCAATGGAGTGTTGGAGGGGCCATGAGGGAGGTAAGGGGCCAGGAGGGGCTTGTGCAGGCTGCTCCCTCTGCTGGGTCCTAGGATACCAAGTTGGCCTGGATCCCTGGTTTCAAAGTCCTTGAGCTGAGAGGAGCACCAGACCTTGGGAACTCACTGCCCTCCTTTACTGGAAGAACTAGAAGCCAGCTTGTAGAACAGTGAAGGTCCCAGACTCCAGAAAAGATCAAAGTGTCTGCATGTCCCCAACAATCTTGGCATTTTCCTGACTCGTGTGATGACTTGGGCACCGCCAAGGTGGTCCTAGCAAGATCTGGTGAGGCTGAGCCAGCTTTGCGGGGCTTTGTTGCTTGGGAGAGGGCTAAGGGCTGGAGGTAAGGAGGGCGTCCTTAATTCATCCCTTATTCTGGAAGTTCTGAGCTTACAGAAATGTGAGTCCACTGCACAGCTCCTATACGGGTGAACATCATTACAATATCTGGCATGCAGAAGCTCTCATGTGACCCTCCCTTGGGATTTGTAGAGGCATTTTTCTTCCTCAGATGACTGTGTATGGCTTACAGGACAGCCCGAGAGATGTCTCATAAACAACTACCTTTCCAGCCCTAGCAGGCTCATCTCCTGGGAGAAGTGAGCTTGACTCAACTTCATCTATATTTTCTTCACGCTAGTGGGTACAACTTGTATTCCTTGTCTTACATTTCTGACAGCTCAACATTCCTTTAATACAGGGATTCTTGGAATGCCAAACATTTATCCTTGGGATAAATAACATAAACAACCTCTTCAGGAGAAAAGCCAATCCTATATGCTGAAAACAGTGAAAAAGATTTTAGGGAGAGAACTAGCCACAGTCAATTTCCCAATCAGCAAAATGTTTTCCATCAAACTGAGTAATGCCCTTTCTTCTCCTGGCATGCTTGTTAACTAGTCAGTGCTAAGAATCAGGGCCAAGTGTCTGTGCACAGCTGTAGACACGGAGAGACCACAATCAGGATAACGGAGTCAAGGTTTTAGTGATATAGTTTGTACCAACAGTGCCCCCTACCGTACACCAGTAACTAGGCAACCAGTTGCCATTCAGGTTCTGGAAGTGTATCCAGCCACATCCCCCATTAGAAGAGAACATTCCTGTTCACACAGGGAGTTTTTTTATGAAACATGTTTTCCATACTGCAGACAATTTTATGGGCGAAGTCTCCTAGAGTTTACTTCACTCTCCAACACAAACAAGATGCTTGGTGATTCAACCATGCTCTCTGTGGGCTCTGAATGCCCCGCCTTTGCTGTCTCTGGACTGTTAGCCAACAAAGCCAGAGGCATTCGGGAATTAGTTGTGCGAATTGTTGAACTGAGGTTTTGGGTGGGGGTGGGGATTGCCACTTTGGAGTTACCAGATGGCATGAGTGAAAGGAGCTGGCCGAAGATCAGGAATGTGGGTCTTCTAGAGAGGGAGCTACCCTACCAGCGTAGACAGTTTCCCTCTCAAGATAACTCTGTTTCTACCTTTATAACTTGTCACTCCTTAGTCACTCATTCAGCAAATGGTGTTTTGAGCGACTGTTATCTGCCAGACGTTATCCTAGATGTTCCTAGAGGCTGTAGCACTTCGTCTAGCATTGTTCTATGGGGTATAGCACTTAATCTAAAGCTGACAGAGTCCCTGCTCTGCTCTCATGGAACATACATTCTAATTGGGGAAACCTTGCTACAATAATAACAATAGCTAACATTTTGCTGTTCTGGACACTTCACATATTTTAATTCCTTTTAATCTTCCCAACCGTTCTAGGAGATGGGCACTATTGTACCCACTTTATAAGTGAGTAAACTGAGGCACAGACAGATGCGTATCTCAGCAGGCTACTGTTAACATTAGTAATGCATGAAAAGTGTTTCTTTATAGGGCCTGAAGTGCAGCAATAATAATAGGCAGATGTTTGCCATGGGGTAATAGTTTGCAGTGTTAACTGCTGGTTTCTTCCCCTGATGTTTTTTTCTGTTATCCCTTGCTTGACCCTTCTGTCATCTTGGAACAGCCACACACACCCAGTTAAAGAACAGACAAAAAGAGGCACGAGGTTACTCAGGACATAGAAGAAACTGAGTGAGTTAGAGCTGGGGAAGAGGGAGAATCGAAGGGGAATAGAGGCATGCATAGAGCTCCCTGCGAAATGGGCTGCTCCCCATTTGAGCTCAGTGTCCTCCGAGGTCTGGGGTTCAGGACCCAGAGCAGGAATGGCCAGTATGTGTAAGCGGTACCTGAGAGGGCCCTGCTGAATTTGTTTCCTAAGCACTGACATAACAGGGGAGCAGAAGGGCCTGGGTTTGACATCAGATGGATGTGGAAGAGGTCTTCCCCCTGCGCAGTTTCCTTCCGGCCAGCGCATTGCAGATAGCAGAATGCATGGCCATCCTCCTAAGAGAAGTGTGGAAGTAAAGAGAGGGCCACTGACCCAAAGAGCCCTCCATAATGGAAACAAGAAACAATGCCACAGCAGCCAGGGGGAGATGATGCCCCAGACCAGAGCAGCCAGTGGACAGTGAATGTCAAATGGCTGCTGCAGGGAGGGGGCGTAGTGAGGCCAGAATGGAAGCTCCTTGAGGGCAGGAATTTCTGGCGGCTTTGTTCACTGCACCATCCTCAGGGTCTAGATCAGGTAGCAGGTGATTGATGAATATTTGTCAAATGCATTAACGTTAGGCGATTCCTTCTGGAATCAGGCTTTTTAAATTTCAAACCTCAGCTCCGGTTCTTATTAGCCATGGAATCCTTGGGTGAGTCACTTAGTTTCTCTGTGCCACATCTGTAACGTGGGGATAGAAACAGAACCCCCCTCACAGAACTGATCTGAGATGAAAAGAGTTAATGCATATAAAGCTCTTAACATCTGGCACAGTGACACCCTCAGTGTGTGCCTTGGTGCTATTGGGTACTGCTGCCTGACTCTCGTACTATATGAAGATTCCTCTACTGAACTTAATGATAACCCTACAGAAAAGAGGGGACCTCAAAATTAGCCAGAACAATAGGAATAGTGGGAACTCATAATAGAAATTAAACTAAGAGGTTTTTTCTGTTTGTTTTTTTTTTTGGCACGGGCAGGCTCTGGGAATTGAACCCGGGTCTCCAGCATGGTAGGCGGGAACTCAGCCACTGAGATCTGTTGCCCACCCCCTGTTGTTGTTGTTTTTTAAGTTACTTTTCTCACACAATTGCTTTTGCAAGTTGATACTCATATTCAAGAAGAGCACAACCCCTTGAAGGTTAGATGTCCTTTAGAGATCATTGCCATCATTTTAAATTAAACAGTTCTCTCATGTAGGCATGTTTGCTCATGTATTATTTCCCTCTCACCTTACGTGTCTTTCTAGAAAAGCACAATCCTCCAGGAGAGTTATCATTTGCAAGTGTTGCCAAACAGAACTGAACTTTAAGGCAAAGAGGACAATTCTAGGAAAGAAGACTCTGTCCTCACCTCTCCAACCAGCCAAATCTTGGCTTTCTTGAAGAAATTCTGTTCAAAGAGCCTTAGTTTGTGTTGGCATATGCCCTCCTGAAGGCAAATGATAACTTACTTATTAAATAAAAAAAAATCAGCTCTCTTTGCTGCATCTACTGCAAGGATGAAGGCCATTCTCAGCAACCAGACTGTCGATGTTCCAGAAAATGCCATCATCGGGCTGAACGAACAACAGTTACCACGAAGGGCCCAGAGGAACCCTGCGGAGGGACTTCAGTCATATGAGTGCAGCACTCAGTCTACTCGGGAAGAAAAAGAAGAGGCTTGGGGCTGACAAAGGGTGGGGAAATAGAAAGGAGCCTGCTGCCGTTGCGTCACGATCAGGGGTGTGACATGGGCCTCGGTTACAAGATGAGTCGGCATGTGCTCGGGTTCCTGTCAACGCTGTTATTTGGGACACTGGGTCTCGGGTTGAAATCCGAGATTTCTTGGGTGAAAAATGCATCCGCAGGGATCGGATGAGGCCAGGTGGTTTGGTTTGCTAAAGCTGCCGCAATGCAATATACCAGAAATGGGTTGGATTTTACAATGGGGGTTTATCAGCTGACAAATTACAGTTCTTAGGCCATGAAAATGTCCAAATTAAGGCATCAACAGGATGATACCTGAACACTGAAGACAGGATGCCTGCTTCTGGGACACCATCCAGACCACCGTGCTGGACCTTCACTCCCGGGGTCACTGCTTTCAGTGGCTTCCTCTTTGTGTCCCATGGATCCTCCTTAGCTCTTGTGGGGTGCTTTCCTCTAAGCTGTTCTGTCCTTTTTCCTCTCCTAAAGGACTCCAGTGAAAGGATTAAGACTCAGCTGGAATAGGGTGGGTCACATCTCAATTGAAATAGCCTGATCAAAAGGCCCCACCCCTAAGAGGTCTGCACCCTTGATTGAGAAGTGTTTCTCAATCCCTTAATGCTGGATCCCAGCTCATCCCGGGAGTTCTGTCCCACGTTGCCAGGGAGAGTTATGTTCCTGGGAGGACAGGGAGTTCACCTGCCGAGTTGGCTTAGAGAGAGAGCGAGCTGTAAATTTTAATACCTGAGTCACTTGTCTGTATATCAGAACTTTTTTGTGGAAAAATCACCTACAAAGTGGAGCAAAGTTGATATACTGCCTTACTAAGAGTTAGAGATGCAGTTAGTTTGTGTTCAAGATAAACAAGGGTACTGTTATATAAGATCCTCTCAATAAAAATATTTCTAAAAACTGGTACCTCTTCCATATCTTATTCTGTCCCATTGTACATATCATATGATGCTACCATACCTTGCCTAACTATTACCAAATTTCCACTTCTGGCTTAAGATACTCTTAGTGTCTGAACTTTTGTTGAACAATTTGTAGTCCAGCACTTGTACATGGACCGCATTTTGGGTAACTCTGTTTTAATAGACCAGTTCAACTCAACAGGCTACCTTTACCCCCTCCCTGTCTTGTTCATTTCATTTGATGACTTTAACCTTCGAATTTCTCAGGCAAAACCTAGATTCAACCTTCAGTTCTCTTTTACCACCCCATATCCAATTCACCAGGAAAGCCTGTGAACTCTGCCTTTTAAAAAAAAGGTATGTACGAAGACTTTAATGAAAATAAAGCAAGGAAAAATTGTGGACCCATAGATTCAATAAAATAGTGAAAGTAAGATAGCAACCAGTTACGATGTATGCATCCTACTTAAATTTTCATTCAAATCAGCCAACAAGATATTTGATATTAGGAATGATGGTATGGTAAGGTTTTTTAAAAAGAAATATGGATGAAATTTGGGATTCTCTTAAAAATATTTGAAGTGGGCTTCGGATGGGATTCTAGATGAAACAAGATTTCCTGTGAGTTGATAAATGTTGAAGTTGGATGGTGGGGTTTGTTACTGTATTCCTATATTCATAAGGTTTTGAAATTTCCCATAATATAGAGAGTAAAGAACAAAAAAATAAATAATCAACTGGATTTACCTGACTTTTCCCACCAATTCTAGTTGATTGTCCTGATTTTAGCATTGAAAGCCTGGCATCCTGGGAACCTCTCAGCACTGGACAAACCAAAACAGATGGTCACTCTAAATGCCAATTACGAATCAAGTGAACTTGTCAGCCCAAGGAATCATCTGGTTAACTTTTGATGGATAAGGAAATTTACTCTTTTGAAATCAGAAGCACTCACCTCCTAGGGAGGAAAAATGAAATGGACTCCTTTGGGTGGACTTTGCTCTCTGCTTAGATTTGGCAAGCCTGGCCCTGATGACTGTGCAAAGGGAGACACACCCTGTCTGAGGATGCCTTATTTGACAATGAGGAAATGGAAGGGCAGAGAGGAAAAGCCCTGTGATCAGCCTGTAAAGCCACTCTTTGCAATCTTCCCATAAAGTCTTTATTCAGACTGTGCACAAGAAAATCCCCACCAGCTGTGGGGACAGTGCTCAAACCCGCCTTATTGTCAGGTCTGTCTACCTAGATTGAACCCTGAGATTTTGTCCCCACGCAAAAGAGCAGTCCATGCGTGGAGACTCCCTGCAGGCCCCACTGCTGCCGGAAACCTGTGTGCTTCCTCTTTCCCCAGGCCAAGCGTGCTCTGCTGTTTTCACGGTGTCCTCGGACCTCTCTGAATTGGCTCAGTGAATGTGGAATGGGTTTCTGGTCATGGAGAATGCAGTCCAGCCTGTTTCCACATCCCGTGGGCGAAGACACCTCACCATCAAGGGTGGGTTCCTGAGGCTGCAGCGCTCCCCCCACGGGCCGATTCCAGGACGTGGCCGGCTCTGCCTGCTGGGCCATGGGTTTCACACCTCCACCACTGTCCTGCTGTCTTGGTCAAAGCTGAAAAGAATATTCCTCAGTGTCTCCGCTCCTGAGAGCCACAGGGGGGATGCCTTTTAGATGCATGGTCAGAAAATCTTCACCTTGAGGAACTGATTTGTTCTTTCCCTAGGCACGATGATAGGGCTGGCTAAATAATTTGTGCGGCTCAGTGTGAAATGAAAATATGGGCTCAAGCTGGGACTGGGGAAATCGCTCTCTCCTTTCCTAGGGCCTGCTGCCCCCACCCATGGTGGACTGACAACCCCAAGGGATTGCAAACTTTGTGCTGAGACATGCTCCATGCTTTTATCACTTTTATTCAGGGTCAGGTGTGAGACGCTTGCTGAAGTTTCCAGCCAGAGGTGCTGCAGCACTGCTAGCCAGGAGCTGGAATGGCTCACTGCCTTACCCTGCCCCAAGACACGGTGGGGTACATGCCTGACCTTGACGGTACCCATGTCTGTGTCCTGGTAGGAGTGGAAAGTGACTATGAAATCCTAGTGTCCCCCGACCCATGTGAACTAGTCACCACACAGAGTGGAGGGTGGCAGCGGTTGCAGTGTGGGGGAGGTTGGGTGGGACCAGGGTTATAGGGTAGGGAGAGTGGGTGACTGAGAACATGGAAAAGCCTTGTCAATCGCAAGGCTTTTACGGTCACACGGTCACACCTTAAAAGCTCTATAGTTACTCAATCACCTTCAAGAATCAAGGCTTGTGGATTACAGTTCAACAGTTGCAAGTATTTCCCTCTAGCTATTCCAATACAGGTAGCAAGAGGCAAGAGGTCTTTCAGTGCGAGCTGAGACATCAAGCCCCCAGAGCATGCTCCATGGTCCAATAAGACTTCACTACCAAAACACAAATTCAAAGATCAAATCATTAAGAATTTAAAAGAGCAACCACAGAGCATTAAACCCCAGTCCAGGCCCTTCTGAGCCCAGAACCCTGTGCAACTGGTCCGTGAAGCTAGCTAGCTCTGACCATGGGAATCTGCAACTAATCATGTGTCTGTTTTCCCGTTAGCCACTGGGAAGCTCAGAGCAAAATTAAGGGCTTTTCTTTAGTAACTGTGCAGGACCTGGTGCTTCCATAGCACATTCCGACTTTTCTCTAGTCTTCATCCTCAGTTCTCTCAAAGTTCTGTTGGCTTTGGGGTGTAAATTTTCCTGGCAACATGGGACATGGCTTTAGGAAACAAGCCTGGCCCTGGCATCATGGAAGTGAGAAAATTTTTTTGACAAAAAGGGGGAACAGAAATGAAACAAAATAAAGTTTCAGTGGCTGAGAGATTTCAAATAGAGCCAAGAGGTCATTCTGGAGGTTATTCTAATGCAGTATATAGCTATCCTCTTTCAGTTTTTGGTGTATTGGAGTAGCTAGAGAGAAATGTTTGAAACTGCTGAACTGTAATCCAAAAGCCTTGATTCTTGAAGGTGATGAATACCTAAAGAGCTTTTGAGGTGTGACCGTGTGACTGTAAAAGCCTATGATTGACACTCCCTTTATCCAGTGTTTGGACAGATGAATAAGAAAAAAATAAATAAACAATAGGGGGGTATGGGGGGTTTTGGAATGTTTTGGGTATTCTTTTTTTTTTTTTTTTTTAATTTGCATATGGGCAGGAGGCACCAGGGATCGAACTCCAGACCTCCAGCATAGCAGGTTGGAGCGCTGCCTGCTGAGCCAATACCTGTTTTGGGTATTCTTTGTCATATGGATATCTTTACCACCTAAAATGGATATCTTAGGTTATCCTTAGGCATGTTTAAAAAAAATATCTAGGTAATCATCGTAAAGCCTGTTTCTACAATATGTTTCATAAAACAATTTGAAATTAAAGCAAGGAAGGAAAAAAAATCTATAAATACAGATATCAGAGTTACTTGAATGCTGAATATTAAACAGTATCTTAAACACCATTTGATTAACTATCAAAATTGTGTGTGTTCTCAAAGTATCAAGTAAAAAGTTATTACAAATATCAACTTTGCTATAATAGTGACCAATATTACTAAATATTTTCAAATTTTTAATTTCAGGAATAAAATATATAAAGCCTGTGTGACTTTGGGCAACTTCACCTCTCTGAACTTCAGTTTCCTCATCTCTGAGATGATCATAGCTGTGCCAGCCTCGTGGGCTATTGTAGAGATTAAAGACAAGACATAAGTGAGAGGGCTTTGTAAATTGTAAAGCATTTTTGCTAATGTCAAGTATTTTTATTTTGGTACCTGGAAAAATTATTGGGGAATCAGATCAGACACTATCCAATGTCTATGAGCTCCTTAAGTACTTTGTTCTAGGAAGTCTACATTAGGAACTGGAAATTCAAACTGGACTTTCATCGAATTTAGCCTAACAGCCAGAAGCGAAATTGGCTGCTATTTTCCCCAAAATATATTGAGCCCTAGCTACTGCAATAATTTGTGCTTGACATGGGGATTCAAAGATAAATAAGACACAGCCTGGCCCTTCAGGGATGCATCTCCACCAGATGAACCCCAGGCAGGCAACTGGAGGGCCAGCTCTGCGGCCAAGCCTGACAAATTACAGCCCTGGCCTCCCCGTGCCTCAGTCTCTCCTTCTGCAAAGGGGTGTGGCTAAATGTGGGAGTGCTGCATGGAAACAACCGAGTAGAGGAACACCAGGATGAAGTCCTGATGACCAGCAAAACCATCTGAGGCTTGCACCGAGCTTGGTGGAGAATGACTGTTCTCCTTGGGGAATTTCCAGGAAAGCTTTGAAGTGCCGCCAACCCAGGGGAGGCCGCCTGGTCCTGGAGGTGCATTCACTTGTAATTTACTCCTCCACGTGGGCTCTGGAGCTCCACTCTCATAATTCACCGCCCACCCAGCCCTGCCCCGCCGGAAGGAAGACTGATGAGGAAGAGGGAGAGGAGTGGAGGAATGGCTGAATTAAGACGGTCTTGGGAGCAACTGGCCTACAGATCTGACTGATGCGCGGAGTTTCTCTCCTTAAAGCATAAATATTTCTAACTAAGATCCCAGACTCCCTCCTCATAAAATCAATGAAACCACAAGCGAAAACGATCTCCCGCATGACTGCCCCAGAGATATGTCAAACAGAGTCATGTCCCGTCCAGCAGAAGCAGCCGTTCTGCCGGTCAGCATCTGAAATCCAAGCACCGCTGTGGAGAATTTGAGGTTAAGAAGAAACCGAGTGGGTTGGGTGCATGTAAATGTTGCTTTACTTGCAGAGTTTAGAATGAAAACTGCATGGGTTTTTAGTTTTGTGATGGGTTCTGTGCAACCCCAACTGCCACATCAGAAACTATCTTGGTGTGAGAAGATCTGTGCTCGAGCTCCAAGCTCCGACTCTTAATTACTGGCTGGATGTCCTTGGGCAAAATAGAATTTCTCCGAATTCAGTTTCTACAGTGAATACAATGAGGATAATGCAAAGCCCGCCTTTATAGGGGAGGTGACCCGATCAAAAGGGATCTGTCTGTGCAAATGTTTTGCAAACCATAAAGTGCTTGATAACGGGTTTTATTATTAAAAGATAAAAGCACCAACCGTGCTGATGTACCTTTTCAAACTCCTTTGTCATAAGTGATAGAGAACCTGACTCAAACTGGCTTAAACCACAAGGGGGATATTTTGACTTCTGTGATTGAGAAGGGCTGAGATGGGACTGATTCTGGAAGGCCACCCAGGTCCAACGGCTCAGTCTCTCTGCTGTCCGTTTTGGCTTCAGGCTCTGGGCTTCAAAAGACCCCAGCGGCTGCAAGTCTCCCATCTTCAGACAAGGCCTTCCAGGGCAAGAGAGATTGTCTTTCCAGTAACTTCTATGAACTAGAGATGGAGAGGAGTGAGAAACTTTAATTTTTCCACATTTGTATCCAGCTTCACTGGGGAAATTTACACACTCAGGGGATAGGATATGCTGATTGGCTTAAAAGAATCAAGGCCAGTGCTTAGCTCTGGGGGCAGGATCCATACCAATCAAACTATTTGGAGGAGGTTATTTTATCTGAAGAAGAATGAGTGATGCAGCGTCGCAAACAATGTATATCTGCCCCTTTGAGCAGCCCAACATCCATACGCACGCACTTCTCTTCCTATAAATAAATATACCTTCAAAAATATCATAAATATGGTGAAAAAGAGACAGCTGTCATTTCATCCAGCTCAGGTTCTCCGAGTGAAGCTCAGGCCTCGTTGTCTGGTATCTGGAGCTCTTTCTGATCCTGCTCCGTCTGTGGATCTAAATGGTAAATTTTAATCACCATGAACACATTCAGCAAACAGAACTGGCGAGAGAACAGGTTGATGGCAGTAAAAACTCTCATTTGGGAAAGGAAAGAATGGGGAACAACTCACGGGGGCCACCGGTCCATAGTCCATATCATATTCTTCCAGGAATGCCAAGGACGCCCTGTCCTGGCAGTGACTGAATGGCTTCCCCAGCCCTGCCCTCCGGAAGCCTCCCCCTCTGCCCGCTGCCCTCTGTGTCCCCTGCTTGTCTGTCTGGGAAGATCTCTCTGGTGGATTGTCCTTCTTGGTGACATAAGGCGCAATATCACCAAGGTTTTGAAAGGAGTAGAGAATGAGTAAGATTGTGAATTTGGCCCGGTCCAATACTAACTCCCATGTGAAATATTCCCACAGAATCCCAGTTAGGGATTGGTTAACTGATGATCTGAACTCATACCTGGCTGCTGAGGAAATGTGGGGCCAATACAGAGGAAGACAGAAGCCCTCCCTGGAGTACAAGAAGTGAAGTGCCACAATGAGAGCTGTGCATCTTCCATGGGGAACAGCTAGCTTAAACTAGAGCAGGGTTGGAAGATATGTCTGAGCATTTTTAGTGCCTGTCCATTTTCCACGATGTTGCTCAGGTGAATTTGGTAAAGTTTTAGATTAATTTTATCCTCTCAGTTAAAAATCCTTCAGTGGTTCCCCATAGGTTTCAGAACAGGAGCCCCGTGTTGTGTTATTGACCCTGTCTGCCTCTTCAGTCACTCTCTCCTCCACTCTCTGGCCATTCACGCTCTCTGTTTCAATCACTGATCTTTTTCTAGATTCCTTAAACCTGTTTACCACCTTGGAGACTTTGCATGTGCTACTTTCTCTGCGAGGAAACTCTTCTCCACCTTTGCTCCTTGCCTTTTAAAGCCCATTCTCCCTGGGAAAACCTTCCAATGATCTGTGTCCTCGTCACTCATCACTGGTTTAGGTCCCCAAATATTAAACTCACCTCTCGCACCAATCTGTCTCTACTGAATTGTTGATTTTTAAAAAATCTGACCTCCTCATTAGATTATAATCTCCATGGGAGCGGGGACTGCGTTTTAGTCACTGTTGAAGTTCCATTTAATGGCTGAATACTCCACCTTCTCTGCGGTCAGACTGAGTGAGTCCAAATCTCAGCTGCACCACTTATCTTGGGGAAACTCTCCGAGGCTCAGTTTCCTCACTTGCGAGATGAAGTATTTTTATCTGCAGCGTCTGGCACGGAAGGTGCTCAGTAATGCATGTGGAATGAACCCATGCAGATCAGCAGAGTTCCCCGGGGTGGGAACCTCTTGTCAGGGGAGAAGGGGTGACTCATTTCAATCAGTCTTGCCTCCTTCCACTCCTCCCAAGTAGGAGGGCTCGGCTTCCTCTCTAGGACCGCTATGCGTGGGGGTTGGAAGGAAAATCTGAAAAATGCAGACCCTTTTCCTTTTCATATTTATCCATGTGTTGACCTAAGGAATTTTAGATATCTCTTTGAGCAAACATTTCTGAATCACATCACTGCCTGACTGTCCTCATGAGGCTGTCTAAACAGGGTGTTACTTGGGGACCAAAATGTTCCCAGGTGTGGATGTTCAGGCTTCCTTGGAGGAAGCAAAGGGATCATAGACCCATTCTGCACATGGGAAACTTCATGATCTTCTCTAAACTCCCGAGAGCCCAAGAAATCAGAAAATTTGCGAGGAATCTCCCAAGAAGAGGTCCCTGGCCTCCAAGTACCCCTCTCCCTCAGCTAAATGCATATTTTCTTTTTGTTCTTATGGTAGACGCAGCATCTCTACGAGGCTGCTGTACTTTGAATGGGTTTCTAGAAGGCAGAAAGAGGGATGACCATTCTCGATGTGTTCACGAGGTCTGAAGCAGAGTCAAGAATGGACTGTGTCACCTATGTATCCTCTCATATATCTACTCCTACGAGCAATCATTTTCCGGGAGAAAGAAAGAGGATTGTAAGTGGGGGGTTGAGGCAGAGATTTCTGGCCATCAGGTCTTCCTCTCCTCCTTAGTAGAAAAGTCAGATATCAGAGGCCAGCTCTGACTGGGCAACCTTTAACGTTAACTTTTGCAAACTCTGAGCTTCTCCAATTTCCTTCCTTCTCATTTTCTCCCCATCCTATACTCAGGGACTCTCCTGTCACATAGGTAGACTTGGGGACCCCAGCTTTGTGGGTCCAGCATGGATTACAAAAAAATTGCTTAGAATGCAGGCCAAGTCTGTTATGTATTTCTTCTCTCTTGAGACCTGTTAAGAGATGGTACCTATGGCAGGAGAAGTAGCATCACCTCTTCCATGTGTGCCACCATATTCTGATCAACATGTAAGACTTATTTTTGCTGCAAATGACTATCCATGCGATTCCCTGTCAAATTAAACACGGAGTTGTGTGGCTCCAATTCACTTTAAGAGCTAGGAGGCACATGGGCAGGTCATGCCAAACCATTGCATTAACAGATAGTGAGTTTGCTGGAACATTCTGGAACTTTACCTTGCTAGCATAAGAGATGTGATCAGGGTAAGAACAGATGGATTCATATAATGACATGGGGCAAACCAGGCAGTAGAGCATTAACTGTTATGTCTTCTGAACTCTGTGAGACCTAATCACACTGTAGTTGTATAATTATGCTGTAATAATTGCTGGTTTCTTTCATGTGTCTTTGAGTCTTTTGATCCCTTCAAGTGTCCACCAAAACAATTCTAGTATTTGGAAAAGCTGAGAGTCATTTGCTTACCAACTTGTTCCCTAAAATCCTCTCTCATTTGGGTTGCCAGATATAATACAGGACGCCAGTTACATTTGAATTTGAGATCAACAAGGAGTAATATCTTAGTATAAGTATGGTCCATGTAGTATTTGAATATGACATGTATTGTTGTTTGCCAACTCTGGCAACCCCACCTCAGATTCCTGGTGGTTGTAGCGACGAACGCAACACCACTCAGGGCTAAGTGTCTTGTGAAGTGCACCATCTAGTGGCCACATGAAGAAGTAGGAAACCAAGAAACTTCCCTCAAGAAACAACTAGAAAAGAGGAATGGAATAAAGTTGAATAGAAGCACTTGTGCTTTAATTTAAAAATTCTTTTAACATTCTTTTTTTTTTTTTTTTACTTTCTTCTTGGGGTGTGCTGTCTGTGGTTAGATCAACGGCATAAGTTGTCTAGTGAATATTTGAAATCCTTTGTAATTCATCAAATGTTTAAATATCAACAGCCTCCTGGCAAAGGCCTGGATCTCCTCTATTAACACAGAAATGCTAATATACCACTTTGGCCTTGATCCACTGTGGTTTCTAGTGTTGCTAGTGATTATTATTTTACAATAAGCACATGGCACCCAGCAGTATCTTTTAAGTACAATAAATGTCAGGCTGGTGCAGTTTTATTAAACTCTACTGGGCCTGTAGGGAGACACAAGGAAGCAAGTATTTCCTGTTTGCTATCTTACTGAGGGAGTATAGGGTTAAGTGCCAGAGGGAACAGAACTGTCGCTTGGCCTTGCCCCTGGCTGCACATTGGAATCACCTGGGGTGCTTATTGGAACTACAGACATCTGCGCCTTACCCCCCCGAGGTTTTTATTTAATTGATTTGCATGAGGCTCAGCCTTGGTATTCTTATTCAGCTTCCCAGAAGAGTCTAAAATGAAGACTCCTGGTAGTTGAAAAGGCATAAACCCAAAAGAGAAGTGGATTCTTGAACATGTTACTTAATTCCTCTGAGTTTCAGCTTTCTCCTTTGTAATGCATAGATCATTTGACAAACCTGCTTGGATCCTTGGGGGAGCTTGAATGTGCAAACGTGTGCAAAGCATTTAGCCCTGCAGCCTAGCATGAGGTGGGCACTCTGCAAACGTTATCTGCCCTTCCTCCTTGGGGAAGGTGAGGGGGTGGCTCCCACTAGACTGGAGAATCCAGATCTGGGGTAAGTTCCATCAGCAGGACACGAGACACCCCTTACCATAGATGATGAAAGGGGCACAGATGTACACTGCCAGCAAGCACACAGGCCCATGGCATGAGTGCACAGTTTAATAGCCTCGACAGAGGATTTTGGCCGAGGGCCTTGGCAAATCTAAACTCAAGTCACCAGGAGATTGAGGGCCTTCCCTTTCAGTTCCCCCAGCCCTCAGATTATATTAGAATTTTCTATTTTTAAAAGGCACATTTCCATCTATAAAAGTGGAAAACTTAGATAATGTACAGCAACATCAAAAAAGAAAATAAAAATCACCTTCATCTCAGAGAAAGTCACTATTAACATTTCAAAGCATTTGTTCCCAGCACTTCTCTCTCTCATCTCTGCACCCCCAAATTGGGATTATTTTGTATATAACTTTATAAATTGAACTCCACCACCCCATGTTTATCTTTATAGCAAGAGCATTTCCCGATGTCATTAAGTATTTTTTTGAAAACACAGTTTCAAATGGCTACATAATATCACATTTTATCAGTGGTTCTCAAACTTTAGTGTGAAACACCTGGTGGGCTTATTAAAACACTGATTGCTGGGTCCACCCCCAGAGTTTCTCATTCAGCAGGTCTGGGGTGGGGACGTGAGATTTTGCAGCTCTAACAAGTAAGCAGGTGCTGCTGCTGCAGCTAGGGTGAATGCCTTATTCAGTAATAAATTTCCTGTCACCAGAGCTGCTACAATGGCAATCAGATGATGTCTTAGGTATTTTACAGACGGAATTGAGTGGGGAGAGGATTTGAAGGTAAGTGGTGTAGTGGTGGCTGAGGATCCTTCCCCCTTCTTCCTCGCCGGCCCTCGACTCCTCCTTCTTGGGTTTTAAGCATGTAAGTTTTTTTTTGCATGGGTAGGTACCGGGAATCGAACCCAGGTCTCTGGCATGGCAGGCAAGAACACTGCCTGCTGAGCCACCGTGGCCCGCCCAAGCATGTAAGTTTTGAGGTCCATAAGGTGTAAGAAATGGATATTGAAATCAGATTTCACTCTGAAGCTTGAAATCATTTTGGGACAAAATATCATTCTCAGCACAATTAGTGAAGTAGATGAACTCCTTGTTTTGTTTTGTTTTATAGACAAGGCTAGAAGATAGAGACCCTGCCATATCTAGAATCCAGGCTCCTGTGCTTCTGTGATTTTATCACAACATCATTATAAAATGGCAGAGGAGCTCCATTTGAAATTTAACCCAGGGAAAAAACCCATAGCTCAATTTGTTCTCTGAACAAAATGGGTTTTAGGAGGAACTGGTGGGTGAGAGGGAGTTTTGTGATGGGAATTTATCTTCAAATATCTTCCTAATTCACACTGCATCTTTACAATTACAATAGCAATTGTAATAATAATGAAACTAATAGATGCAATTTATTGTCTCTTATTTGCCAGACGTTGATTAGGTGCTGTATACACATTTTTTTTTTTTAATATTAAAAACAACCCAGTGGGCTGGGTACTATTTCCCGAGGTTACACAGGAGGAATCTGTGGCTTGGAATTTGCATTTCCTAACATGACACTGCTGCTAAATGGCAGGGCAGTTTTTACACCCAGATTTGTCTGACTGCATATCCTTTGCTCTTTCAACTGTGATATTCTGGCAAGACTATGCTGCCTAGTTCTGCAGATTTCTTTCCTTTCTGAGCTCATGACTGTGACAGAGACTTCTCTACTGAGTCCCTCACATATCAATAGCACTCAGTATCTAGCTTTAGCCGCCCAGTGTATTGGGGCACTTGAAACCAATCCCTTCCTTTTGGCTGGCTCAAGAAGTCAAAACAGAAGTTTTTTTTTTTGTATGGCACTTCCTTTGAGTAGTTGAATTGGTGCCTCTGGATGGTATTAAAATCTCTCTCTAAGGATTATGGAGCTCTCCTTGGAAGGAGGGACAAGAAACAAACAACCCCCTATGAAGGAATATCCAGAAACTATATCAGAATCAGTCCATTCCTCCTCCTTCGAGGCCTCTTGTGCTGAAACAATGTCACCTCCTCTGGGAAGCCTTCCGTGACCTGCCTCTGCCCAGAGAGTCCATGAACTGCCCCCTTGGGCTCCCACAGTATCCCCTGCTCTGCTCTCGCTCTCAGCATGCTGCACCAAGGAGGTGGGGCATGGAGGGTGTGTGCACAGCCACCTCCTCTAGACTGGGAGCTCCCTGCACAGAGTTGGCCCTGGCTGGTTCAAGCTTCCTTAGTCAGTTTGTGTGTATTCAGGAGGAAGGGGAGGGCACTCGGGGAGAGCAGTGGGCTGGAAGGGGCCACCTTTGCACAAAGGGCTTTGTTTGGAGACTCGGGGCTATGTGGATTAGTCAGTAGGCAGAGCTTTGGATATGTTTATGGGATTGTGATGCTGTAAATCCCGTCTACAGCAAAGCCCCTATTTTTTCTGAATGTCCAAAAAGTTAGCCTGTCCTGTCTGACCCATAACACCTGTACAGACACCTGTACTTAACACACTTATTACTTCATCCCACAAGTATTTACTGAGAGCCTATTAGGGGCCGGGCACTATACTGGGTGCTGGGGATGCGGCGATGAACTAAATAGGCACTTTCCATGCCTGCGTGGTGCTTCCCGGCCAGGGGGAGGCCCAGACTGAAATCGTCTCTCCCCTTCGAAGGCCCACATTAGGTCGTATTTACTTATTATTTTTTGTCTGCTGTAGGGTGGGGAGTCACATTTCATTCTTTTTCCATGTGACTATCCTGTTATTGTAGCACCATTTAACTTTTTTTGTTGTGGGGGGACAGAAGTTCATGGGCTGGGAATCAAACCTGGGTCTCCTGCATTGCAGGCGAGAATTGTACCACTGAAGTACCCTTGCATCCCCTGTCTTTACTTATTCTTTTTAATCAAAATATAGTTCTCACCTGCCATGCTGGAGACCCCGGTTCAATTCCTGCCCATGCAAAAAAAAAAAACATATATATATATATATAAAATTCACACACCCTAAAATTCATTGCTTTAATGTGTACAATTCAGTGGTTTTTAGTATATTCACAGGCTTGTGCAACTATCACCACGATCTAATTCTATCTAATGTTTTCATCACTCCAAAAAGAAACCCCAAATCATTAGCAGCCTCCCCAGCCCCCAGCTCCTGGCAACCACCGATCTGCTTTCTGTCTCTATGGGTTTGCCTACTCTCGACATTTCATGTAAATGGAATCGAACAATACGTGGCCTTTAGTACCTGCTGCATTCACTCAGCATGAGGTCTCCAAGGTCCATCCATGTCTAGCAGGCATCAGCACTCCATCCCCTCTTCTGGCTGAATAATATTCCATTGCATGCATGGACCCCATTTTGCTTCTCTAGTCATCAGTTGAGGGATGGTTTATATTTACTTCTGTGCTTGTTACCTCAGGGTCTTCTCTCCCCACTCTCCCCCTCATATATTTATGATTCCAGACTTGCCACATTGTGAGCACTGCTGTAAAATACTTGATGAAAGTTCCAGGCTAAAGTAAACTGAAATGCACCATTTTTTAAAGTTTTCAATAAATGTTTTATTTTAAAAGAGTTTTGGACTTACAGAAAATTTGCAAAGATAGTTCAGAGAGTTCCTGCATACTTCTCGTGCAGTTTTTCCTATTCTTAAGATATTATATTACTATGTCACATTCATCACAACTAAGGGACCAGCATTGGTTCAGAATTATTGACTAAACTCCACACTTTATTCAGATTTCACTAGTGTTCCCCTCATGTCCTTTTCTTGAGGACTCCATATCACATTACATTTAGTCCTCATCTCTCCTTAACCTCCTCTGGTCTGTGACAGTTTCTCAGACTTTCTCTGTTTTTGATGACCTTAAGAGTTTTATAGAAGTACTGGCTAGGTATTTTGGAGACTGTCCCTCAATTTGGATTTATCTGATATTTTTCTATGGCCACCTGCAGGTTATGGGTTTTGGGGGGATGGCCACAGAGTTGAAGGAAGGTGTCATTTAAAAATTGCCACAAGGTGCCCTGGAACTAGGAAGTGAGACCAAAAAAGCCAGGTTATTGGGAAAAATCAGAGGCCCTCAGGCAGAAATGGTGTGTGAAAGGATTCCCTGTATCTTTTTTTCCAAAGAGTGTTGCAAAGTGTATCTCTTCATGCAACTGAAGAAATGAGTCTTTATCTGAAGTGTAAACATAACTTGACATTTGTTCCTTTTCTCCCCATTGGTTCTACCATGTAACTCTGGGGCAGTCAAGCCTCCTTTCTTGGCCTCTGTAGAATTAGGTAGGTGGTGCCGATGACCTGAAGCTTCTTCCCACTGGGCCAGTTTAAGCTCTAAGCTGTGACTCTAAGTCCCCTCTATCCCCAGTGAATTCCAAAGTTTGGCTCCCCTTTCTTCCATATGGGTCCCAGGCTGCTGTATTTGGGTGAGAATAAGCCCCACCCCACCCCAACCCCGTTTTCAAAACCTTCCTGGCAGAAGAACACACACACAAAACAAATCCTGTGAATAGCCCGAGACCTTTGCATTGCCGATCCCCAGCTCTAGGAACCCAGAGAACATTCCAGAGCACAGTGCCCCAGCAGGACCCCTAGCCTGGCTGCACCTGCACCCCTGCTGACACAGCACAAGGGCCAGATATACGCAGCGCAGGGCGCTGGAGAGCCTTTCACCCCAAGGGGCTGTTTTGGTTCAGCAGCTCCTGTGGCTTAAAGAAGTTAATCAGTGATGATGAGAGATTAATTTATAACTGGACAGCAGACAAGATAGTTCAGGCGTCGGTGGGGTGGCACTGAACTGTGGCCCGGGACATTACTCAGAAGACACCCGGACTGCGGCTTGGTGCAAAGCTGAGGATTCCAGATTTCCTATGGTTGCTGGTGCAGGGTGGCAGCACAGCCCAGGACGCTCCCTTCCCCTCCCCAGAATATCTGCCTTTCTTAGAAAACCTGTCCGTGCAACAGCCAGGCCCATTAGAAAGGTCCAGTTAATAAAAGTTCAATTAGGAGGGCGCCAAGCCACCCGAGGCCCATGGGCCGAGACTGCGGGACTGGGCAGAGGGAGGGAGAGGTGGGGAGGGCGGAGGTGACAGCGGGTCACAGGAGGGTGGGCGGGGGGGGGGCCGGAGTTTCAGGCAGGTTTTCGAAGATCTTTCAGCTCGACCCTGTCCCTCCCCATCCCACATGCCTCCCCTCTATTAATCCTACCCGTGACCCCCACTCTAGACCCCAAAACGATGGAATGAAGAAGACATGATGTGCAGGCCTCTCGGGAGGGATTGCGTTTACTGTTTTTATTTTGCTTGTAGTGGCCCTTTCCTGCCACGTTGGAGTCACGTGGCCGCAGGTGCGGGGGTGTGAGCGTGGCCGCGGTGCGCAGCTCAGCTGCCTCCTACCCAGGCCAGGCAGCTCCGGGTGCCCAAGTCAGGCACGTGTGTTGAGGAAGCCCCAAGCAATACCCCCGATGAAAGAGACGGGGAGTGGAACCAAAAATAGGAACACAGCCTGCATGAGGAGCGGGGGTGCAGAGGGGCGCCTCTGTGGGCTTCCTGCCCGAAAGGGATCTGTGGGCGACGTATGCTTGATGTTCCACCGGAGCCCGATCCTTGTCCCTTTGATTCCATCCCACTGCTCAGCCCCCGGAGCACACCCCAACCAGCATCCCTCCCTCTGTTTTTGCTCAAGCTGTCCCCTCGGCTGAGAAGGTGCTTCTCTCCTCGCTTCCCTTTGCTCACTTCTCGCAGCACCAAGGCCATCATTTCCACCGCAGGGCCTCCCCTAGGCCTCAGACTCCTTCTCTTTGGCCCCACAGCAGCCCCTGCTTCTTTACATTTGTTGCCTGCCCCACCCAGAGAGGTAGTTAGCATCACCTGGGGAACTTGTTACAATGACAGATCCTAGAAGCCTGAATCACAATCTCTTGGGGCGGGACCCAGGAGCTGTGATTTCATTAGCCTCACCTGTGCTTGGGAGGCCAGGCCAGGGTTGGGTGTGGGTCTCTCCCAAATTCCCACTCGACTCTAAGTTCCTCAGTGTCTTTTCTGGTCTGTGTTCCCGGGTCTGGGCACAGGGCATGGTGGCCTCAGGTCCCGATGCCCAGACAGCTCCTAGGCCTGGCAGGGAGGACCAGTAATGAGAGGCCCACACCCTTTAATCCACACCCTTTTCACCCATTCAGGCTCCTGCTTCATGCCCAGACACTGTGTTGGGTTCTGGGGGACACAAGAACAAAACCTACCCAGCCTGCCCTCACATGGTTTACCATCCAGCGGGGGAGCTGGAGGTGAATGAAATGACCTCACACCCATATGATTACAAATTCAAGGCCAACAGCCTAAAGGGAAAACTCAGGTGCACTGAGAACTTGTAATTGGGCTGGGAGGTCAGGGAAAGGGGGACCTGAGTCCAAAACAAAGGGTCGTGAAAAGGGAGAAGGGGCCTTTAAAGGGTTCTCAGAGCTGCTAATGTAGATGCCAGCTGGGAGGTATGGGGGGGTGGGGGCAGTAAGCCACTCAGACACCCAGGATGGTCTCCACGGGGAGCTTCTACTCACACCCTCCCTATCACCCCAGCCTTCACTTCTGCTTGTCTGTTATCTACTCTTGATACGAACTTTTCGGAGATGATATGTTTGTAACCAGATGATGATACGTTTGTAGGCTGGGGCAGTCTGTTAGCATGTACACTGTCTTTGCTGAATTACAATAAGATGCACCTGTCCTCTGAACTGACCTAACTTTGCACTGGGCACCAGGCTTGGATTTGAGTGCGGGCTGAATTTAAGCCCCTACTCACCCCTACCCTTCTAAGCTGGACAACCTCCTGTGGTGGCCCTGCTGTCATCTCCTCTTGAGCAGAACGTTCTGGCTTCTTGGCTCTCCCTCACAGCTGGAAGATTCCTTCATCCTAGTAGGAGATAATTACATCTTCCATGGGCATAAATCTATTTGGACATTTAAAGAGGAATTTATATGTGTTTTCTTATAGACTGGGTGTTTTTCTTATCTAAATTGAAACGAGGACTCTTTTAAATATGATCCAAGAGAGTTCTTTCATATGGTAATTCACATACACTGGCCGATAAGCCCTAGACTTGGCATAAGTTCAAAGCAGAAATTGTGCTCAAATGAGGCACAGGGATGCTTTTTGATTCGTTTTGCTTTTAGCCCACTGATACTGGGATAATTTGGTCTCTGAGTGGCAGTGGGTCTCAAAAACCTGGTAAAACAAGCTCTTCTTAAAAGGAAGCCTGACTCTCCTAGAATAGGTGGAGGTGCCCTTGCTATATTTGGGAGCTAGAAAGAAAAGCTTTTTCTGATGGAAGAGAACTCTCATCACACACCAGCCAAGTCAGAGGATTTGAGCTGGAATGGCGATTGAGAGACATCTTTCACCATCAGGGAACTGAAGCTCAGGGGGAGAAATTGGCCCGGCTTAGTGTAGCCAAGAGGTGAGTGGCAGAGCCAGGTTGACACAAGACAGGCTCTTTCCCCAGCACCTGACTTTAGCTGGTGGTTTCTTCCTCACTGAGTGGGACCAATGGTGTCCATGAGGAGTTGGTATGAGCTAAATGGGAGGCCAGCAGGGAAGGTGGGAAGGCAGTGCCAGGGCCAAAAGACATGGTGTGTCATCGAGGCCAGTGGAACCCCCTCCTCTTTCAGTTAGGGGAGGCTGCTTTTCCTATTTAAGAGGGTTTGGGGATAAGCCTCATCTTCAAGAGATGACCCTAGGAACAGAGTGGGAAATGGGAATGGTGGAAGGGGAAGATGGTGGCTGATCTTACAGACACAGAGAACACCCAAGTGAATCACATGCGATATTGTTTCACAAACGATCATAATTAGTTTTTTTGGGTGGAGAGTTGAGTGCCAGAATGACAGCCTATCTTGGATGTCATATCTTTCTGGTTCTGACATTTGAAAAATAAAAAGCACTTGTGAAGAAAGCTGAGTCAACAGATACCTGGCACCTGTTGGGTGCTCAGTAAATGGTAACACCTCTCAATAGGGACACTGTCAAGGGAACTGGGAGAGGGAGAGAACCCACACAGAGAAAGAGAGAGAGGATATGTTTGTTGCCCAGTCACATAGGTCGAAAGCAGTGAGACTTGGTTCTACTAGTGCTCTGCCATTTCCACCATATCATGTTAGTTTGTTCTTAGACTCAGCATAATTTCCATCAGCTTCAGCTGACTCTTCTTTTCAGGGTCTGCTCTCTCTCCTCAGAGGGTACATAACAAGACAGGATCCCTGACTTTGCATGCATTGGAAAAGAGGTGTGCAGCCTCCTGTGTAAGCTCTGACTTAGTGAGACAAGTGTGCTGAGGCCCCAGCATTTGAGAATGCTGAAAATGGAGGACCCTTTCCCAAAGCTGCAAGACCAGCAGCCATTCTGGGACCATGCCCAAGCTCCCTCGGCCAGCCAGGGCTCTGTTCTGATTCAAACTTAGAGTTAATGTAGGTGTCTCAGGCTGAGGCTGCTCCTTGCTCTGTTGGCAAAAACATTCCTGAGTCTGGGGCCCCCTTTCCTTCCCTTGTCTCCTATTGACTACAGTTCTGGTGACAAGGCAGGGACAGCTTCAAGCAAAGTCCATTTTTTTGTGAAACTGTTTTACAGATTAGGCCAACTGTGAGTTTTTCTTCAGTTTCACTTCTTATTGAATTTCAGCAAGATCTACCTCTAAAAGAATGAGTTCAGCATTTCCGTTGCCTGTTAAGGGTAAGGGTATAGGTGGAATATGGAAGGACCATTCAAAGGTGTACTTACCTAACTCTGAAAGATGTATGCAGGAGTGCTGACTAAGCTGGGAGAGAGACTAAGTTTTGATTTTAATTTCCTTCCTGCTGCCCAGGTGATCACGGGTGAGTTGCTTAACCTCTCTGGGCCTGAATGCTTGCTAAGGAGTCTTTTGGTGAAGTATGTG
Organism: Myrmecophaga tridactyla; assembly: GCA_004026745.1. Lineage (NCBI taxonomy): Eukaryota > Metazoa > Chordata > Mammalia > Pilosa > Myrmecophagidae > Myrmecophaga > Myrmecophaga tridactyla. Next base: position 33,670 of record PVIY010006400.1, on the reverse strand, counting down.
ATGATTATGGTCACTGAGAAAATTTTCATCAGTGTAATTCCCATTGATAATACCTGACCAATCTTGAATTTTCTCTTGGTTGGAACAATGAAGGTGTTTAAAGCAAAGATTTGAGTTCTTTCCAATGGTGGCCCTGAATCTGCAAGTTTGGTGGGTCAATCAGGCTATAGAGTTCTAAGCGCTTTTTTGGGGGGGATGGGGGGCGGCAGTGCCTGGTCTGGGAATCGAACCCGGGTCTCCTGCATGAAAGGTGAGAATTCCACCACTGAACTACCTGTGCACCCCTAGAGTTCTAAGCATTTTATGCTGTAAAAATATTTTCCCATTTGCTTCAAATAAAATCCTGAAGGATAAATGGTATTTCCAAACTCCACTGAGTTAGAGCCTGAGGATTCAAGAGCTGGATTGTACAGTGCCTGCTTTGGGGCCCAGGGTTGGGGAATGAAGTATCCCAGGGCTCCCAGAGAGTTCCAGACAGAAGTGGAGACATAGAACCTGGTTGCCATTGTGCCCCATCTAAGGTCTGAGTCAATAAAAGTTGATTTGAAAGGCAAAGGATTATAAAAATCACACAATTTTCTTAAGAGCAACTTTGATACATTTAAGTAGAGGCCCAGAGTTTTGAATTTATATTTTCACTTTAACACCCACCAAAACCTTGCACTTTTTCAAACACCACTATGGACATGTTGATTTGCATTTCCTGTAGTCACTCCAGGGAACAACTCTTAAATAAATTATAAAGAATGGTCAAAGCCGAATGCACACCGAGGCTTCCATGTGTCCAACTCAGCAGAAACAGGTATGACCCCTACAGAGTTTGGACTATGAACTGGCACTAACATTCTCTACGCTCAGTGACCATTTCACACAATGGATTCATCTGTGTAATTGTGCTTAGCTGTTCCAAGATTAACTCTATGTTTGCAGGAAGATCAAAATGCTTACTTTACGAAGTTTGGTTTTCTTCAATTTCTGTCTTATCTAGGAAGGCATTCATACTTGGAATTTCCTGGGCTTTTCTTCTTTAAATCTCTTGTGGGAATGGAGTATGTGAGGACAAGAGGAAGGGGTGGGATGCTTTACCTTGTATTCTTCTTTCTGGAAACAGAACAAAACAAACAATTAGCAATCTTCACTCTCTTGGTGTCTTCTCGGCAAAGGCAATCCAGACTGCTGGGATCTGAAAGTGGGGAAAGCATTCTTGCTTGTCCCCACCCCTAAATTCTATGTCAGAACATTATTAGAATTCTGGGTTGAGATATAATTTAGATATAGTCAAGTCATATACCCGAAGCATATAGCCTGACAAATGTTTATATTTGCATGTGCTTCTGCTTCGCTTTTAACTTCATTGTTTATTTAGTACCGCTTGGTAGTCAAATATCTGCTCTGGGTTTTTCCAAGTACAGCTGTAAGAAAGTAGGGACAAGGTTGGCATGCAGACAGCTGGAAGGGTGGTGGCATGATTCAAACCAGAAGGGTTCACTTTCCACGGTTTCACCCAGCCTGCACTCTGTGCGCAACTTCTGGGAGAAATGCTGGAAGGCACGCCGCACCCTTCCCACCCTGGCGACGGGCAGGAAACAGGGAGACGTTTGAATGGGGTGGTGTGTTTTCACTTAATCATTACCTCCTGGTGACATCAATGAAGAACAAGTAATGCGTATCATCTGCCTGGCCTCTCTGATGAGGGGTGAGGAGGCCAGATTCTTAGTAACAGTTAGGATGAGGTAGGTGACAGAATACAAAACTGACAGGGGCAAACAGTGCGGCTGGTAGTTCAGCTTCAGGGTACCATTGAGTTTTGTGGTTGAAGGGTCCAGAATGCCCTGGCTACTTCAAAAGACAATGTTAGGGGAGGCGGGGTTGTTTCTTCAGCATCTGCAGCGGGTGCCCAGGACATGAGGCAGCCTTGAGAACATATATATCCTTTCTCGAAATAGGATGCCAACTGTTTACTTATTCAAGTAGTGCTGTAAAGGGGCTTTATAAGTTGAGTTGCAGCTCCTGAGCTTTGGACTGATCCCTAGACTTGTCTTAAAAGGCTTCTTCTGGGGGGTGCAAGGGCAGTTCAGTGGTAGAATTCTCACCTGCCTTGTGGGAGACCTGGGTTCGATCCCAGCCTGTGCACTCCCCCCAACCAAAAAAAAATTCAACAAATGGTGCTGCAATAATGGAATAGTCACATGGAAAAAGAATGAACTGTAACCCCCACCATATAGCATACAAAAAAAAAGTCTTCTTCTGGAGGAAAGAAAGTCCTGAGCTCTCAGGGCAAGCACTGGCTCGAACTACTATTTGAATCAGGTTAGAACCACCTCTGCTTGCAAGTTGTACCAGCCCCGGCGAACACCGACTGGACAGCTTCTGCCAAAAAGGTGACGATATTACCATTTCAGCCTGAATGGAAGTCACTGCTTGGTTTCAAAATTCATTTTTTAAGTTCAAAAACTGGACAAGCAGAAAGAACTACAGCATTAACGGGACCTTAAATAAAATTCATTTCTTCAATCCATTCATTCCACAAGTATTTATGGAGTGAGATACACTAACACGTATTAACTAAGGACATATAGTGTGATTGCCTGGCTGCATAGGGGCCACTTAAGGTGCAAGGTCTTGAATTTCAAGTGAGAGCAGCCAACAGCGTTGTGCGTTTATTTCCAACCTCACCTGGCTGCACAGGGCAGGGGCTGACAGGTGGAGACTTGCATTTCACCAGGTTGTGGTTTTGCCAAGACTGTGATGAAATGAAAGGGGGACGAGAGAGTTAAGGGTATGAAAGGGAGCGATTAAGTGATTAACCATGGAATTGAAAAGTGGAATTTTATTAAAAAAAAAAGTTTTTTTTTTAATCAACCCTGGCCTTGGATCCAGAAGACTCACATTCTGATCCTAGCACTGCCATTTAATAGCTGGGCAGCCCTAGGCAGGTCAAGCTTCCTCTCGGGGACTCAGTCTCTTCTACAAACTGAGGAGCCTGGATCAGGAACATGAGCAGTTGGAGAGTCTCTATCAGCAATGGTTGAATAGTGATATGAGGTCCCTTCCTTCTGCAGGAGTTCTCAGGTCTATGATTCTTTCTTGGGCCAAGCCGGTCCACAGCTGGGTTTCAGTTAGGAGAGAGTGCAGTGAAGTTGCTGACATATAAAGGACCCGAAGACACATGCTCGCATGCTTCATTAGTCTCTGATTTTATCTTCTGATTGTGCAGCTGGACAGCTATCCCAAAGTAGGCTGACCTCACACTGGAGGCAAACAGTAGATTTTTGTTCTGAGTAACCTTCTGATGAAGTGCAGCAGAGGGACACACTGGCCTGGGAGTTGGGGACCTGGATTCTACCCTGACTCTGTTACTGACCATCCAAAAGAGCATGGCTAAGTCCCTCCCACAGATGTGGGTCTTGGTTTCCACATCTGTGAAATGAGTGCCTTTAAGTTTGCTAAACCTTTCTCTGGTTTCCTCCACTCTGCCTCGAGTCTCCCAGCTCCAGTAGCATGTGTGCCTTATTAAATTGCCAGACTCGAAACTGGCACAGAGCTGGGAAGTTTATACACCCTGAAGTATACTCTGCAAATAAATGATGAAGACATTAAAAAGACCGCATACAAACACCGAGGTCCAGAACACACACAGGACTTTGGAGCTGTGAGAGGAATGGCTTGGCACTGGTGGTAGGAGCTTGTGTCCCTGAGCGTCGGACCAGCTGGACAGGTGACTCCAGACTGTGGGAGACCCCCAGGTGGTGGCAATGCTGTGTGGCACCTTTTCTTCTTTGTGTGGGATATAGATAATATGGGTGGGCAAAAAAATCACTAAAAACAAATTTTAAAAATCTCTACTGAGAAAATCATTTCCAAGTATCTTTCAATCTTTCTGATTCCTTGAAGGAGTGATGCCAAGATGCTGAATAACTCTCTAACCCTTGCTAATCTGCCCCTTCTTCACCTACTTCCCCTTTTTTTGAATGAAGAGAAGACATATATAGATACCCTTTCCCATCTTCTCATATTTTGGGACTCAGCCCTGGACTTGTTCCTCTAAGAGGTCTTCCAAGGTCCTAAGTTAGTTGGTTCAGACCCTTACCCTACTGCACTGTAGTTGTGTGTTTATTGGCATCTAGTCCGTGACCCTCAAGGCCAGGGTCAATATATGATTCATCTTTGTATCCTCCACAGATAGCTGCCTGTCACATGGTAGGTGTTCCTTTGGGGGGTGGTGTGAGGAGGCAATGAATGAAGGTGTGGAGTGAATGAATGAATGCCTGTTGGTCCACATGGGAGCAGGGGGCCAGGTGGGCAATCTTACCAGCTGCCAAACTGAGTTCCTCCACAGTGGCCATGGGGACAGCCAGCATGTCCTGCTCCCCATCCCTTCCAGCCCATAGCAACATCCACCTGCAGCTCCCCAGCTGGTGGTCTGATGTATCTCATTTTTCTAGCAATGCGCCCTGGTGCCAGCAGGTGTCGGCAGTAAAGGGAGAACTGGGTGGGATAATCCTTCTAGCAGCTAAAGGCAAAGAGCACCAGCCCAGAGCTAAATCATATAAATCTACTAACAAAGGGCCTGAGTGTCCCTTGTCCCTTCTTCAGCCATAAATCTCTAGGCTCGGGAAGGTAATTGCCCTCCCCTTGAAAAAGCTATAAAGAGCACAGCATATAAACCGTCAATAAGAAGCATCGGCTGTAAAACATTTCTCTGGGTGGGGCAGGGACAACCTGTCTTCTAACCGCTGAGCTTTCCTCTCCCCTGCCCCCACTTCTGCAGGGGGCTGCTGGAAGCCCTGGGACTGGCTGCTGGGGATGCAGACGCTCATGGAACATCTGTCCCAAGACCACCAGGCTCTTTACTGCAGCTGTGCCCCCTTGATATTTAAAGTGATGTCACTTCATGTGAACAGGACATCTCTGTAAGCTTGGGGGTAGGGAGTTTACCATCAACTCTGAGACAGGGGATGACTCACTTCACTTTTCTTGTTCTTGGTTTCCTTCAAGAAACCAAGACTGGGGGGACTGGGGGGGACTGGACAATCCTGAAGGCTACTTTTAGGTCTGACTTCACAACTCACCCAACCTGAGAGCAAAGCTGAGGGAAGATTTTCCTCCCAGTCCCTGAGTTATCAGGAAAACGATAGGTGGGAAGCCTGAGGTTGGGGGTGGGGAGAGAACCCAACATGGAAATAACTCTACTCCTTGTGTTTCAGTTCTTTATAGCTGGCTTATGATGCTCATGATAACCCAACAGTTTAGAGGGAACAGTGCTGGAGGATGGAGCCTCCAAGACCTGAATTCAATACCTGCTCTTCCACTGGCTGGCAGTGTTGCCTGGGTCAAGTCCTTTCCCTTTGTAAGCCTCAGTTTGCTCAACTGTAAAAGGGGCGATATCCGATTCCTTCTCAATTCATTCAACAGACACTGCCCGCCATGTGCCTGGCACAGGGCTAGGTGGGGAGTGTGAAGAGGAGATGCTGCTAATGCTCAGGGAGCACCTGGCTTGGTAGGGAACGGACAAGCAAACAGGCAGTGTGATGTCGTGTGCTGAGTGATATGATAACAATAGCTAACATTTATGTGGGTTTTCCCAGTGCTTAGGCCTTATGCATGCATCATTTCATTTAATCCTTGGAACAACAACCTTATGCAGTGGTGGTCTGGTATGGTGCCCCAGAGGAGGTGATGTGTGCGTGGAGGTTGAGGCCTGAAGTGTGCATGGGAGCTGGCCAGGCAAGGCAGGAAGGCTGGGAGGGCTGGTGGCCTGAACAAATGCCCCACACCCTGGAGCCGGAAGTGGGTCCCAGGCTGGTACCTAGAGTGGGGATTGGGTGGGGAGGGGTCTTGGTCAATGGTGGGGAGTTTGGGGAGGGTGACAGCAGACGTGAGGGTCTCGCAAGCCATGTGAAGTAGTCAGTGAAGAGTCACTGAGGATCAGATTGTCTCAGGAAAGATCCCTCAGGTCTGGCTGGAGGCAGTCTGGAGAATTGGTTGACCAGGTGAGAAAGGAGGTGGAAGACCTAACACATCTGCTACTGACCTCAGGGACCTCTTGGAGGTCATTGTGGTTTTAGAAGAGGTAAAGGGCTGGGGCTTAGTTGGGGCCTGGCTATCAGAAGGGCCTGATGGCAGAGTTGGCAATCACCTGGTGGCCTCCTGAAAAGCTAGAGCCAATGGTCACCTGCACCCCAGCGTCAGCCCTTGGTGCTCTGGTGACAAGAGGCGGCTTCAGCACAGCCACTGCACTCACCTCATCCCACAAAGAGGCCACTGACCCAACCACGGGAGTGACCCAGAGGCAGAGAGGATGCCAGGCCTAGCCTGGGTAAGAACATCTATGGCCTTATAGAGAAGATACTTTATGAACAAATGGGGAAAAATCTCCTCCTTCCTCTTCAGCTCTTATGTAGTTCCCGAAACAAAATCTTCAACATATAAAAGCCCATTGAAAACCTACAGTCCTATCCCTCTGCCATGCTATTTGGAGAGAGTAACCATAATTGTAAGTATACATCTGTGTGCATTAAATGAATAGTTCATCTATATTTTAACGATTAAGATGAATGAATGAAACTGCCTTTGTGAATTTGAAGTGGTAGCTTGTTTTTAGCAACCATAAAGGTCCTGGCACTGTGCTGGATCCTGTTGTGGATATGAAGAGTTTTCATCAAGCATACACTGAGCAACTAATGCACATTAAGGCCTGAAGCATGCGTGGGAGCTGGTCAGGTAGGGCAGGAAGGCTGGGAGGGCTGGTGGCCTGAACAAATGCCCCACAACCCTGGAGCCGGAAGTGGGTCCCAGGCTGGTACCTAGAGAGGGGATTGGGTGGGGAGGGGGATGGAGGCGGGGCCATGAGTCACATGCACAAATCACCTGGATCTCTCTAAGCCTTAGTTTTTTCAACTGTTTAATAGGCTAAAACTATCTACTTCATCAAATGTTGGGAAGAATAAAGATCACCTATTATAAAATACTTAATAGAGTGCCTTAAATTATGGCTATTCTGGTCTACTTTGGTCTTTACAGTGCTGAGTGAGTAGGTATTAGAATCCCAGGGTCAGAGACAAGGAAACAGGCTCAGAGGGGTAGGGAGGGTCCTGCAGTAGAAAGTGTATGGGGTTTGCAGGTAAGTCTACCTGGGCCCAAATCCTGGCTTTCTAGCTGTGCTATCTTGGAAAAGTTACTTAATCTCTCTGAGCTTCACTTTCTTGCTTCAAATGGCAATAACATCACACACCTCAGAGGGTTGTTGAGAAGATTTAATTAGATAATACAGGTTAGGAACCAAGTATGTGGCTTCAGCAAATAATAGGTGCTTAACATTAATGGTGATTAGACAGGGTGTGTTCCTCACCCAAAGCCACAGAGCTACATTCAAATCTGACTGACCCCAGAGTTGGAGCTCTTCCCACCATACCCCCTTGTTGTCTGGGCTGATGACTTGTTGAGGGGAGGATGGTGGCACATCAGCTTCCAGGACAGCATCAGCCATTTACAAGAAAAAGCAGGATCAACTCTTCCCAGCTCTGAGCCCGAGACTCTAGAAGTCAGGGGCTTATCACTTACCTTATTTTCCTTATTAGCATCTTCAGAGGAGCGATGATGTAGTTACCATTAGCTCAACTGCTTTATCTAACTCAGGAAAACATATTTAATACATGAAAATATTTTTCCTTGCTAGGTCTTGCAGGGATATATTTTAAGCTCAGATACATTATGTGAATCTTGGCTGTAGTTAGCCAACTTGGTTCTTTCCAAAAAATTACAACAAAGTTTCTGCATTACAGTTCCTTATATAAAAGCTAATGTTTTGTTTTGTTGTCTTTCCAACCTCTGAGGTTAGTCATCACAAACACAACTTTAAGAAATATCCTATACAGACCTCCAACTAGAATGTCCAATAGGCAGTTGAAAAATATGGCTGCAGATGTTGGCTTGGCAGGTGGTAGATAAAGCTGTTTGAATCTATACAAGTAGCTTATTTACAAAATGATTCTAGGAACATATCCAAAGAATTAAAGAGTACCCCACCTCACACCCTATACAAAAAATTAACTCAAATACTAATTATAAGAGCCAGTACCATAAAACTCCTAGAAAAAAATATAGGGAAAGTATCTTCCAGAACTAGTGATAAGAGGTAGCTTTTTAGACGTTACACTAAAGCATAAGCAATGAAAGAAAAAATATAGACAAATGGGAACTCCTCAAGACCAAACACTTCTGTGCTTCAAAGGACTTTGTCAAAAAGGTGAAGAGGCAGCTAACTCAATGGTAGAAAGTATTTGGAAACCATATATCTGATACAAGTTTGATATCTAGTATATATAAAGAAATCCTACAACTCAACAACAAAAGGACAAAGAACACAACTTTTGGGCAAAAAATATGAATAGACATTTTTCTAAAGAGGAAATATAAATTGCTAAAAAGAACATGAAAAGATGTGCATCTTCATTAGTTATTAGGGAAATGGAAATCAAAACTACGAGATTAACATCTCACACCTATAAGAATTACCACTATTAAACTTTCAGGAAACTACAAGTGTTGGAGAGGATGTGGAGAAACTGGAACACTTATTTACTGCTGGTGGGAATGTAAAATGACACAGCTGTTATGGAAGCCAGTTTGGCGATTTCTCAGAAAACTAAATATCGAGTTACCCTATGGCCTGGAGATTCCACTACTTGGTATATATCCAGAAGATCTGAAAGCAGTGATATGACAGACGTATGAATATATAAAGTTCATAGTGGCATTACTCACAATTGCCAAAAGATGGAAACAATCCAAGTGTCCAGCAGCAGATGAGTGAATAAACAAAATGTGGTATATATGTAGGATGGAATACTATGCAGCAGTAAGAAGGAAAGAGGTCCTGTAGCATATGACAACATGGATGACCCTTGAGGACATAATGCTGAGTGAAATAAGCCTGACTCAAAGGGACAGATATTGTATGATTTCACTAATATGAACCACCTAGAAAATATAAACTCAAAGTCTTAAAATGTAGACTATAGGGAATCTAGGGATAGAAGCTAGAGAAGGGGTGGGGGGCAGTTACTTAACAGGTACAGATTTGTTAATCAGGTTGATTTTAAATGTTTGGGAATGGATAAAGGTGATGGTAGCTCATTATTGGGATTATAAGTAATAATGCCTATTCAATGTGAATATGATTGAAAGCGTTTTCTAAAATCAAGTATCTCACCAATTAACACTATAAATATAAATAACTTCTTGCATGAACTATTTCAAATGTATGCTACTTGTACAAAGAGTTAATAACAGACTGGTATATGGGAAAAATTATCGATTGCAGCTATGGACTATGTTTAACAGGAATACCTTTACTAGTACTACAATACTAGAGGTAAATAATTGGTGGGGGCAGGGGTAAGGGAAATGGGATGTTTTGGGTTTTCTTTTTGTGTGTCACTGTGTATATCTGTCATTTTTCTCTCTGGAGCAATGAATATTGTCTAAAATTGAGAGTGAGGACATAAGTCCTAGAGTAGGGAATGTGGTCTGGTGATTCTGTATAACTTAATGTAATATCATGATGCGTTCCAGAATATTTGGGGCAGATAAAAATTATTTGCAAAGTCCCTTGAGGGACTGGAGAAAAAATATGGACATATTCACTTCTCTACCTGGGAAATCCCTGATACTCTCTCAAACATGGGGGACTCCAGTTTAATACTCCAAGCCCTAGAGCTGAGGTTGGCCCTTATGAGACTTATTTCTGAAATGGTAAAGCTAAGCCTACTTATAAACATGACTAAGAGTCACCCCCAGAGAATGTCTTTGGTTGCTTGGATTTGGCCTTTTTCTCTCTAAGCCAAACTCTGCAAATAAACTCATTACCCACCCCATCACATGAGACATGACTTTCAGGGATGTAAGTCTCCCTGACAATGTGGGACATGACTTCCAGTGTTGAGCCTGGCCCTGGCACTGTGGAATTGAGAATGCCTTCTTGACCATATGCTAGAAAAGAAATGTAACAAAATAAGATTTCAATGGCTTAAGAGATTCCAAATAGAGCCGAGCGATCATTCTGTAGGTTACTCTTATGCAAGCTTCAGCCAGATAATACAAATGGCCGTGGTATGCCAAGCTCCAACCAACAGTATTCCTGAAAATCCTAAAGAAAACCCAGTGCTCTAAGATTCTATAAAAGTTTTACTTAAGTTTGTTTTTCAGAAACTTAAAATCTCCAGATTGTTCCTGTGCCAAATAAGCCCTGAAACTTAAGAGGTACTAGTCTCTCCCAGGAAATCAACCAGTTGCATTCCCCTAGCCCATTTCAACACCCCTTTTCAACATGAAGAAGTTAAAATGGTCCTTGAAGTTAAAATGGTCTCGATCCTAAAGATTCAGAGAATGGTCAAATGAGAGGGAGGAGTTGTAACAGAAATGTTAGGATTTAACAGATGATTATCACTACTGAATTATTATATAGATATTTCTTTTTAGTTTCTAGTGTATTAGAACAGCCCAGAGGAAATTCCTGAAATTGTGGAATTGTAACCCATACTATCCTTTAAATCTTGCTCTATAACTACCTGTTAAACTGAACTTTGAAATTACTTTTCTGTATATTTTACAATAAAAATGTTTTTTAAAAAAGCCTATCACTAACATATGTCCACACAAAAACTTACATACATGAATGTCCATAGCAGCATTATTCGTAAGCAACTGAAATGTCTACTAACTGACAAATGGACAAATAAACATGGTATATCCATAAAAACAAAACAAGACAAAACAAAACGTGCTCCCAGGGATGAGCTGGCCCTGGCACCGTGAGATCAACAATGCCATCCTGACCAAAAGAGGGGAAAGAAGCATAATAAATAAGGTGTCGGTGGCTGAGAGAGTTCAAATAGAGTCGAGAGGCTACTCTGGAGCTCTTATGCAAGCTTCAGTTAGACGCTGCTACCTATAATAACTTGCCAAACCCCAACTGAAACCATTCCCGCCAATCCTAAAGAACACCTAGGACTTTATATGAGATTCTAAAAAGGTTCCATGTACTAGGGTAACTCTCCCAAACCTACAACTTCCAGATGGGTCCCTGGACCAGATTAGTCCTGAAACCTAGAGGGTCCAGCCTCTCCAGAATATCAGCTAGTTCCATTCCCCTCTCCTATATTATCGACAGCCCCTTCCAACATGAACATTTAGAATGGGCATAGCCCAAATACTCCTAAAGAGTACGGGAAAGATGGTGATGGTGGAGTTACATGGAGAAGGTAGGGTATAACAAACAAGCATGATTGCTGAATCATTATATTGATATTTCTTTTAATCTGCAGTGTCTGGGAGCAGCTAGTAGTAAAAAGCTAAAAATGTGGAATTATAACCCGTACCAAACTCTGAATTCTGTTCTAAACTAATTGCTGTGATGGGCTTTGAAAGTTATTGCTTTGTTGTATATATATATTTTTCACAAAAAAGAAAAAATTGATTGTAATGATTAAAAAAACAAACAAACATGGTCCCAGGGAACACTGACAGGGGAGAAGGGAAATGACAGCTGGTAAGAGCAGACACACAGAAATGGTGCTTATCAAGCCAGAACCACTGTGGGCAATCCAGCCTAACCCCAACCAGGAGCTCATACCTGGAGGTCAACAACTCTGTCCAAAGACCTCCCTCTTCTCCCACAAAATGTGATCAGATCCTTTATTTAACCGCAGATTTTCTCTATCGTTACCTAGCTCCTCCTCCTTTCCCAACTCAGAGGAATGGATGTCTACTTCTCTGAACAAACGCCTCCACTTCACCTCTTGATCAACTCTTCCCCACCTTCTCCAAAAGCTTGCTCTCCAGTGACTCCGCTCCTTTTGTCTGGGATCCTTCCATGGCTCTGTGCAGTTTCTCCCTTTCCCCCTTCTCCCTTCCCTGCATTAAGGCACTGATGCTTTTCTCAGAGAAGAGTCCCTCAAGTTCCTGATACAATATGTACCCACCGCTTCTATTGTAACTCACTTCTAAGACGATCAGCATCCCTAAAAAATGAGGATAATACAATCCTCATAGGAGAGTTGTGGTAAGGATTAGAGGTTAAGTAAATAAAATGTCTAGCACTGAATCTTGCACAAAATAGGGACTCCATACATGGTAAGCATTCATATTCTCACCAAGCTTACTGATTTGTAAGCTGATCAGAAGCAGAAAATTACAAGAAAGAGGGCTGTTAGAGTTGGGTGCTGGATATGAGCAAGAATTGACAGCTGGCGACTTGACACTGAGGAATAAAACAGAAGAGTTCCCAAAAGACACAAGAATCCAAAAAATGTAAATGTAGTTACTAAATATTCAGTACAATTAGCTACAGTTTATACTGTCAAGCAAAAGATGGCTTTAAGCCCTGCCCAGTCAGGAACCCAGCCCAGAGCTGGTCTGGTCTGCTTGGTTACCTGGCATCTGAAGTTTCTGTCAAGGCCCAATAATTAGAGGAGGGAAGAGCAGGGGGATGAGTAGAATTGGAATCCCCCCTCCCCAGACCTACATGAATACAGGGATGTAGTAAATGAGCTAGGAGGCACTTCAAACCCAGAGGGAAAGGGTGGTTTGGTTATTAAATCAGTGGTGCAGAGACACCTGGCTAACTGTTTGCGAAGTCATCAAGTTACATCTCTGCTTCACATCACACTTCAAAAGACAATTCTAATGTATATTAACAAGTTGTATATAAATACAAAAGATAGAAAAATGATATCTGACAACAGAGAATTGGTTAGATGAAGTATGAGCTAGTCATTAAAGTCATGTTTTAAAAGAAGCATATTTGGAGGCTGCGTGAGTCTGCATGTATAGTGTATACCCATGGTCATGTGTACATGTATCATGAAAAAAGTCGGGACTTGGGTGCACGGGTGGTTTGGTGGTAGAACGCTCGCCTTCCACGCCGAAACCCGGGTTCGATTCCCAGACCATGCACCTAAAAAAAAAAGTCTGGACTAAAACATTTTCACATCTATGCCAACAACCTGACCATCTCGGGGAGGTAGAATAACAGATTATTTTTACTTACCTATATTTATTGTCTTGTTTCTTCCAAATGTTCCACAACAAAGACTCATAATTACCTTTATAACAGAGAAAAGCAGTAAGTGCTAATTATAAAATTGATCTACGATGGTTCTAATACTGAAATAATTTGAATAGTTGGGTAAAAGAACATGAAAACTAGTTTGAGAAATGCCCCTCCACGCAGGTTGGGTCGCCACCAGGCCAAGCCAGCTCTATGTTGGCTTAACACTTCACCATGAAACAACCAAATGTGAATTTATAAACTCTTCTGGAACCTGATGCGATGTGCAGCCTGTACCTGTCTGGAGAGGAAACCTACTGGCCCAGACTTGGACAACAGTCCTTGTGCTCCGCAAGACAGCCCAGGGGTGATTTCCATTTCCAGGGGTGGGGGTGGGGTGGGCAATGCAAGTTTATAGCTACTGTTTTCTCAATTAAAATTTTTCTCCTATAAAATTTTCTTTAAGTGTTGATGCCTGCAGTTACTCTGATATCTCAGAATTTAGTATGAGTCTGATATTGGGATTAGTATTGATTATACTTTTAATTCTTCTAAGTTTAATACATTACCATTTCAGCATTCTCTGGTTCTCAAACAATTGAAGACTACAACAGCTTGGGTCTCTGTTTTTCACAAGTTCTCCAGGTGAGTCTGAAACACACCATCCTGAGACTCACTGTTGCTTCATTTTCTAAAATAGCTGATCTCAGATTTGGCTGTAATTAAAATCACTTGTGTGGATTTTAACACTCCCAATACCTGGGCCACGTCTCAGACCCGAAATCTGGGGGCTGTCAGCTGTGCAGCCATAGATTTTAAAGCTCCCCAGGCGATTCAAGGTGCAGCCAGTTGTGAGAACCAGTATTCTAATGAGAAAAACCTGAGATCCAGGAGAAGCCCAAAGAAATCACATTGACTGAAATCTGAACAATCTCGTGTACTTTATCTCCATCTGCTGGCCATTCTACTACATTGCTCTTATTTACCTGTACAACTTGGATGTCCAAGACGGTGCCACGTGTATTTTGAGAATGTTTGCAAAACAGAATGAAAGAGAACCAAGAAAAGTTGAAGTTGTAAAGTAATAAAAATAGCTAGCTATAATGTATGTTCTCGTAGATAACAGGAAAGTTATAAAATGATTTCATGGCCTGCAAGTATATACAGCATAAAAATGTTGAGGGAAAAGGTAAATTGTAAGGATGAAATCTTTAGTTTAATGATTGATTCTCATCCAAGAAAGTGGAGGCATGCCTCTGGAAGTCATATTAGAGTTTCTAGTATGTGTATATAGATAGCAGCTGGGGAAGTGGAGAGAGAATATTTGACTTACGTTTAGTATTTCATTTATTATATGACAGGTCATTTTTAATTGTTACATTGAGTTTGAGTTTGAGTTTGGTGACATTAAACCCTATGATTTTTAAAATTATCTAACAGTGATCACAAAAGTCTTGGAAATACCTGAGTTCTCTTCCAGGGGCAGGGGAAGTTCCTTCACCAACATTTCAGAGAGAGAGTGGAGATTTAAAAAAGAAAAAAAGTTGTTGTGTGACTGCTCCCCATGAGTCCCCCACTGTTCAACAAACCACACTGACCACAGCAGGTATTATGGGACTCCGCGTGGTCTGCTGGACAGACAGATCCAAGGGCCAGCCACTCACACCATGTGTTGAAAAATAGAAGTGTGGACAATTCTTTTTCCTTATTTGAAGGAGAGTAAATAAGAAAACAAACAGTTTTAGTGAAAGCTGTTTGGCATCGGCATGATTAAAGACATGGCGTTTGGAACCAGAGAGAACTGAGTTCAAATGATATCTTTGTCACTTCCAATATTGGGCAAGATAACCTCTCAACTTTAGTTTCCTTATCTGTACAATAGAATTAATAACCCTTACTTCTTAGATTTGTTATAATGAATAAATGAGATAATATGTGTAAAGCATTGGGAATGTTTTCTGGACATAAAAAAATCAAGTTGGTTGTGGCTGATATTTAGAAGAGTTGCTAATGTTGGCACATTTATGGTGTAATCAGCTGCCTTACAGATCTTTTTATTAATTCTGTTATCTTCTGAATTGATTTTCTTGGTTTTCTACAAATAATGATTTGGAGGTTCAGTCTCTCAGACTGGTCATCTGCAAACAATGATAATTGGAATCTCTTTTCTAAAATTTTGAAAATATTTTGGTTTTTTTAATTTAATTACAGTGTCTATTAATTCTAGCACAATGTTAGTTGATAGTGGTGAGAACAGGCTTGGTTGTCTTGGCTCTGACTTCTTTAGAAATTCCTCTAATTTACTGCTAAAATAGATATATTTTCAGATAGATATATTTTATTATGTTAGCAAAGTGTCTTTTCTATTCATTTTTCTTGGGAGGGGTGCATGGTCAGGGAACTGAACCGGGTTCTCCCACATGGTCTATTCATTTACTTTTAATCTTTTTGATAAGAAAAGGACATTGAATTTTATCAAATGCTTCTTTCAGCATTCAAAAAGATGGCCATTTGGTTTTTTAAATTGATCTAGTAATGTGACATTAATTCGTTAATAGAATTTCTAATTTGAAAGAAATTCTGCCTTTCTACAATACATACTAATTGGTCATGGAGAAGACTATAGAGCAATAATTTTCAAGGTGAGGCCTTTTCATATGACATAAACTGCCCCTATTTTGAACTATGCCTCAGGAAAGTTGTACCATGATTTCCTCCCTTCCTCCCATTATTCTAGTGAGAAAAAAGTTACTATTGATTGTGGTATGTTGCATTCTTAAGTGGTGTACAGAAATAGCAAATGAATCCTCTTGTGTGAAACTTTGGCCCTAAGGCTAATATAATCTCCTTGTCCACTAGAGCCGAAGGTACCCTTGGGTTACACTTGAAGACTTGAGGTTGCATTAGAAGTAGAGAACCTTAGCCCCAAGATCCACTCCAATTGTCTTACTCCAATGATGAGAGGAAGCAGAAACGTTCAAGCTCAAGTAGAAGAACACCAAAGAAAAGACAGAGAAGAGGCATCATCTGCTGAGCACGTCCTCTAGGCCAGGTCCCAGGCAGATGCTTTACACGCATTATATGACCAACTCCAGAAACAACTCTGTGAGGTCCCATTATCCCCACTGTACAGCTAAGTGGTCAAGTAGCGTGTCCAAGGACATAGTTCTTCAGTGGAAGTAATGTCCTTCAAAAGCCACCTTATTCTAAAGCTTGTGCAAGCTGAATCTGTCATTGCTGAAGATCGGCTCTTAGGTGTGAACCATGAAGCAGAATTGGGGAAGGGGTTACTACTCTCCTGTTTAGTGTATGGCTTCTCACATTTCCTTCCCTTCCCTTCTTTGTGAGGGACTGCAGGGGCAAGGCAGAGGGCGGCTGAGGGGAGAATACAGACTCCTGGGGTAGTGTCTCTTGTTCACCGCTGGAACAAGGCTTTGGGGGGCATCATAGCTAACACCTCGCCTAACAGTCAGGGAAATCTAGCTGTCAGTCATCACAAGGCTCATGGGGTGTGGATGTGATGGTATTTCTGCCTAGTGTTTTGACTACTCCAGGAACTAAGGACTAACATTTGAGGACGAGAAACTAGTTCTAACTGCTTTCCATGTATTGACTAATTTAATTATTATAACTATCCTTATAGTACTTATAATAGGAATTATTATCCCATGTTATATATGAGAACATTAAGGCACAGAGAGATTAAGTAATTTTCCTAGGTAGTAAGCAGCAGAGCCACTTCATCATATTAATGAATGAAGGGTGAATGAACCAGAGTAACTAGAACTCACTTTAGCTTTTTTTTAAATCTTTAATTACATTTTCAATAATTTGTCATTTTTTTCCTAAAGGATTTGACATTTGTTATATTTGACAAATTTACCTATATGTGTTTAATGTAAAATTTTTCTTATGGAACAGTTATGCAAACATGGGCAAAAATAATATTAATGCTGTTTTGTTTGTTTTTCACAATCACACAGCCACATTGCGAAAGCTCTATCATTATACAATCATTTTCAAGAAACATGGCTACTGGAACACAGCTCTACAGTTTCAGTCACTTCCTTCTAGCCTAATACACCTTAATCTTTTAAACAGGGGATATCTATATAATGCATAAGAATAACCTCCAGGATAACCTCTCAACTCTGTTTGAAATCTCTCAGCCACTGACACTTTGTTTTGTTTCATTTCTCTCTTTCTCTTTTCGGTCGAGAAGTCTTTCACAATCCCTTGATGACTTTAGCTCTTTTTGTTGGAAAGATATTAAGATTTTGCTCATGGTCTATATTCATGGAAAGCATCAAAATCAAGGCAGATTTTGCCCTGGTGTTTTATGGGTTTCCATCCGCCCTGTGCCCTCCTTGGCACACTTGCTCAACCAGACTCTGCCTGGTGTTTTACTTGACTTTTGTTATCCTGTCTCTCCTGGAGCACGTCCAGAAGGCCATTAACCCCATCCTACTCTCACTATTCTACTGGTTTCCCTGCAACTAATACCACAAAAAATTTACAAATGTACCCTTCTCTTGAGTTCTAGAAGCGGCAGGAATAGGGGTGCTTACAATGGTCATAGGAAGGGTTCAGAGAAGGTTTTGTGTCTCATAAAGCGCTCAGTGTAATGAACTGCTAGGTTCATTAAACTAGCAGATGTCATTTGTGTTTGGATGGCCCCTCCTCCAAGTTTTAAAATTTGAAATATCAGAAAAAAGAAAAAAATCCAGCATTTGGCATTCTGAATCAGAGTTCTGAACTGGAGCCAGGCTTTCTGCTGTTTCTGCATCAAGACAAGTTCTGACTCCTGACTGTCAGTGTGGCTTCTTTCCATGACAACAACAGCTTTACTGCTGCACTGGCCCAGGGTGCCTGAGCAGCTCCTTTGTGTCTGAGTGGCATCTTGGTGTGTCTGACTGAGGATCTCCTGCCCTCTGGTATGGGCCCACGGTGCTGCAGCGAGAAGCAATTCAGCAGCTCCATTGGCACAGACGCTTATAACCCTGCATAAGAAGGAATCTGGAAACCTCTACAGAGGCTAAAGGTTTAAAAAGAAAAAAATGAGATGTTTTTTTCCCCTTTTCAAGAAGAACAAAAAATAAGAGTGAAAAATCAAATGAAACCATTAGAAATCATTTCACAGATATTTTATCAAGAAAACCACCAGTGAAAGCTCAAAAACCAGAGTAATACACCATATATGCCACCTTTTTACTTTTGTGAAAATTATAAGGAAACAAGCTGCTACTAAGAATGTACTGAGGAGAAGGAAGTTCTAACAGTCACCATATGGCAAGTTCAACTCACGTTCAGAACCATCCATCCCCAAAGAAAAGCAAGTTTAAAGAATGTTCTGTTTTTGTTCTTACTATGCCTGTAGTCTAATTCTTTGGAAAGTGGTACTCTACCAATGGCAATGAGCCTTCAGTTAATCTGAGCATTCTGCTCCCCAGTCACTTTGCCTAGATAGCATTTTCTGAGCAACAAACAACATTGTCAGAAGGGAGAAAAGAAAATAGCAACTTAAGAGCAAAGGAGATCCGGGAAGATGGTGGAATAGGATAGGCTGAATTCACCCCTATACCATAGAACTAAAGAAAGGACAGAAAATGACCAGGTGGTGGTTCTAGGGTACGAGTGATCAGAGGGACTTCTGCACTATATAGGGAGGACCTGGATGAAAAAGCGGAGAAACTAGGAGGATGGCGTGAGCTTACTCGGTTGTGACTGCACCTCGAGAGGCTGTGACATGCAGGCCAGAGCGGGCCCTGGAGGAGCAGTGTGCTCCTGCACTCCTACCCTGGCAGCCAGCTCAGGAGAGCTGCCCTCTCAGCCCCACAGCTGAAGCTGCTGTATGGTAACCTGGTATACCTGTGCTGCCGGTGCTCTGTGCCTACCCCATGTCCCTGAGGCAGGCTGCTGTGGGCGTTTGGTTTTGATGGTGACTGGGAGACCCTACCCTCAGGAAGAGGGAGGACATAGAGCACAGCTGATCTAACAATTAGCTGGCAAACAAGATTCTGTGGGTGATGCTACCTTTACCGTTTCTCAATGGAGGCCTGGAGCACTCATGGCATGCACAGGTAGAGAGGCGGGGACAAGAGAATGAGCTGTGCTGCACTGCCAGGCATTCCTGGGTTGGCTGTGGGTGAGGGAAGTTGAAACCTTCAGCCTCATAGCCCAAGATCATACCATGAGGGCCTGGGAATACCAGACCTATCATACCCACAAGTGGATTCTCTGCTGAGGGGCACACTTCCCACCCCTCACCCCACACCCTCGGGGATGGTGGCTTTCAGCGTGCATGGAGATCTGTGTCCTTGACTAGATTTGCACCTGGTCTCGATCCTGCACAGCCAGCTGATGCTGTCTGGAAAAGGAGGGCCTGGGGGAAAGAGGGTGCCAAAGAGCACCATCTGCAGGAAGACAAGGAAAGTGTACTCTGACAAACTGCCTTTCTCCCAAGCTTTTAACAGATTTTCAATTAGAGTTGTACCTCCTGCATGAGGTCTTGGCCTTGGTTTGGCAGGGAATTACTGACAAACCAAGTGCAAAAGGAGACCTTCAAGGCAAACCCAAGCAACTACAAAATCTTAGACAAGTGAGGAAAATCAATTTCCGAAATAAATTTAAGATAATAAAATCAACAAAAAATCATTAAGCATATGAAGATGCAAGACAATATGACCAAGCCAAATGACCAAATTAAAATGCCAGAGGAGATACAGAATTTGGAATAAAAAAAAAAATTTGTTCATACAAATTTCCTAACCAACTTCCATAGGTTGGCTAGAGACATAAAGGATATCAAGAAGACACTAGAAGAGTATAAAGAAGAATTTGAAAGAATACATAGAAAAATAGCAGATCTTACAGAAATGAAAGGTACTTGAGATCAAATTAAAAATACACTAGAGACACACAACAGCAAGATTTGAAGAGGCAGAAGAAAGAAAAAGTGAATTAGAGGTCAGGGCGACTGAATTCAAATTCACAAAAGAACAAATGGTGAAAAAGTGGAAAACTGTGAATTGGATCTCAGGGAGATTATGGACAACACAAAGCACACAGATATAAGAATCATTGGTGTCCAGAAGGAGAAGAGAAGAGTAAAAGGGTTAGGAAAAACATAAGTATGGAAATCAAAGAAGTCTAACGAACTCTAAATAGAATAAATCCAAATAGACCCATTCCAAGACACATACTAATCAGACTGTCACATGCTGAACAGAAGCAGAAAGTCCTGAAAGCAGCAAGAGAAAAGGGATTTATCACATACAAGGGAAGCCAGATAAGACTAAGTTTGGACTACTAAACAGGCACTATGGAGGCGAGAAGGCAGTATGTCTTAAAAATATGACATATTTAAGATTCTGAAAGAGAAAAACTTCCAGCTGATAATTCTTTATCCAGCAAAGTTGTCCTTTAAAAGAGAGATTAAAATTTTCACAGACAAACAAATGTTGAGAGAATTTGTTAACAAGAGACCTGCACTGCAAGAAATACTAAGGAGTTCTGTTAGCTGCAAAACAAACAAACAACAAAAACGAACAGGGGAGAGAGGTCTGGAGAAGGGTACAGAACCGAAGAGTATTAGTAAGGGTTACTTAAAGGACAAAAATATAAAGAGAGAAAAAATAAAGCTGACAAATAAAAACCAAAAGATAAGATGGTAGATTTAAGAAATGTCTTTATAGCAATAAGTTTGAATGTTAATGGACTAAACTCCCCACTAAAAGATGCAGATTAGCAGAACAGATTTAAAAACATGATCTCATGTTTACAAGAGACTCATCTTAGACCCAAGGATACAAATAGGTTGAAAGTGAAAGGATGGAAAAAAGTTTTTTTCATGCAAGGTGTAACCAAAAGAAAGATGGAGTAGCTATACTAACCACAGACAAAGTGACTTTAAATGCAAAGATGTCATAAAAGACAAGGAAGGGCACTACATATTAATGAAAGGGACAAATCACCAAGAAGAAGTAACAATCATAAATGCTCATGCTCCCTATCAAAGAGTTCCAAAGTACATGAGGCAAACATTGGCAAAACTGAAGGGAATATATGTACCTTGCCATGCCCTCCCACCCCCACCCTCCCACACACCACCATCCCCTGTACCTCACGCACCTGCAGAGCCGCCCCATCCGCCTCCTGCCTCGCCTTGCCTCCTTGTCCTCCATGCTGTGCCCTGTTCCTGTGCTTCAAAGCCTGCCTGGGCTGCACACTGCCCCAAGGCTCCCATCCCATAGCCCAGTGTACTGCACTCCATGCTCCTGGACACCAGCATAGTGCCCCCACCCCACGCCTAGCCCTGCTCTATGCCCTGTGCCAGTCCCGAAAACCCAAAACTGCTACTACTGAGGGAAATCAACTTCCAAATTAACCCAATCAAAATAATTACATGCCTTGAAGACAACAGAAAATCACAAAGCATATGAAAATGCAGATAGATAAAGCCCAGCCTATATAATGACCAAATTAATACCCTACAGGAGACACAAACTTGGGAACAACTAATCAAAGATGGCCATAAAACTATACTGAATAAAATCAATGGTTGGCCAATGACATAAAGGATATCAAGAAGACACTAGAAGAGCATAAAGAACAATTTGAAAGAATAAATAGAAAAATAGCAGATACCACAGAGATGAAAGATACTGTAGACCAAATAAAAAATATAGTAGAGACACATGACAGCATGATTGAAGAGGAAGAAGAAAGAATACATGAACTAGAGGATAGGACAACTGATTTCAAATGCACAAAATAACAAATGGAAAAAATTGAATTGGATCTCAAGGAAATGATGGACGACATGAAGCACACAAATATAAGAATTAACAGTGTCCCAGAAGGAGAAGAGATGAGGAAAGGGCTAGAAAGATTAGTTGAAGAAGTAATGGGAGAAAACTTTCCAACCCTTTAAAAGACATAAATATGCAAATCAAAGCCCAACGAACCCCAAATAGAACAAATCCAAATAAGCCTACACCAAGTCACATACTAATCAATCTGTCAAATGATGAGGAGAATCAGAAAATTCTGAAAGCAGCAAGAGAAAAGAGATCTGCTACATACAAGGGAAATCACATAAGACTGAGTTTGGACTACTCAACAGGCACCATGGAGGTGAGAAGGCAGTGGTATGATGTATTTAAGATCCTGAAAGAGAGACTTCCAGCCAGGAATTCTGTACCCAGCCAAACTGTACTTCAAATGTGAGAGAGAGATTATCATTTTCACAGACAAAAAAATGCTGAGAGAACTTGTCAACAAGAAACTGGCCCTACAAGAAATATTAAAGGGAGTTCTGTTGGCTGAAAAAAAGAGAGAGAGACAGGATAGGGGGGTCTGGAGGAGGTCACAGAACTGAAGAATACCAGTAAGGGTAAGGATAAAAAGGGAAAGAGGGAAAAGAACATATAGATTTGACAAATAAAATCCAAAGGATAAGACGGCAGATTCAAGAAATGCCTTTACAGTAATAACTTTGAATGTTAATGCACTAAACATACCAATTAAAAGACACAGATTGGCAATGGATTAAGAAATATGATCCATTTATATGCTCCTTATAGGAGACTCATCTTAGACATAAGGATACAAACTGATTGAAAGTGAAAGGATGGAAAAAGATGTTCAATGCAAGCTGTAAACAAAAGAAAGCAGGAGTAGCTATACTAATATCAGAGAAAATAGACTTTAAATGTAAAAAAATCATAAGAGACAAAGAAGGATACTATATATTAATAAAAGAAGGGTGCACGGGTAGTTCAGTGGTTAGAATGCCCACTTTCATGCGGGAGACCCAGGTTCGATTCCCGGACTATGCACTCCCCTCCCCCCAAAATAAGTAATAAAAGGGACAATTCACCAAGAGGAAATAACAGTCATAACTGTTCATGCTTCCAATCAAGAAGCTCCGTAGTACATAAGGCAGACATTGGCAAAACTGAAGGGAGCAATAGATGTTTCAAAAATAATAGTGGGGGATGTCAATACACCACTCTCCTCTATAGATAGAACAACCAGACAGAGGATCAAAAAGGAAATGAGAACCTAAACAATGTGATAAATGAATTAGACCTAACAGACATATATAATTATTATACTCCTAAAATCAGTATATACATTCTTCTCTAGAGCTCGTGGAACATTTTTTTAGGATAGATCATATGCTGTGGCACAAAACAGGTCTTTATAAATTTTAAAATAGTGAAATTATTCAAAGCACCTTCTTTGATCACAATGGAATGAAGCTGGAAATCAACAACCATAAAAAAAAAACCCCTAAAACTTTCACAAATACATGGAGATTAAATAACACACTCTGAAACAACCAGTGGGTCAAAGAAGAAATTTGCAAGAGAAATAAGTAACTATCTGGAGACGAATGAGAATAACAATAAAACTTACTAGAACTTATAGGATTCAATAAAGGCAGTGCTGAGAGGGTAATCTATTATCCTAAATGCCTATATTAGAAAAGGAAGAGTAAAAATCGAGGACTGAACTGCTCACCTGGAGGAACTAGAGAAAGAACAGCAAACTAACACCAAAGTAAATGAAAAAAGAGAAATAACAAAGATTAAAACAGAATTACATGAATTGGGGAATAAAATAACAATAGAAAGAATCAATGAAGCCAAAAGTTGGCTCTTTGAGAAAATCAATAAAATTGATGGACCCCTGGCTAGGCTGACAAGGAAAAAAAGAGAGAGGATGCAAATAAATAAAATCATAAATGAGAGGGAGTCATTACCATGGACCCTGAAGAAAAAAAAAATCATAAGAGGATACTATGAACAACTATATGTCCACAAACTAGAAAAATTAGCTGAATGGACAAATTTCTAGAAACACACAAGCTACACTGACTCAAGAAGATAGGGAAAACCTCAACAAACCAATCACAAGTAAAGAGATTCAATCAGCCATCAAAAATCTTCCCACAAAGAAAAGCCCAGGGTTAGATGACTTCACAAAGGAATTTTATCAAACATTCCAAGAAGAACTAACACCAATCCTGCTCAAATTGTTTCAAAAACTTGAGGACAAAGGAATATTGCTTAACTCATTTAAGCAAAGAGTAAAGATGCTATAAGAAAGGAAAACTATAGGCCAATCTCCCTAATGAATATAGATGCAAATTTTTTCAACAAAATATTAGCAAATTGAATCCAATGGCACATTAAAAGAATTATACACCATGAACAAGTGGGGTTTATTGCAAGCATGCCAGCATGGTTCAACACAAGAAAATCAATCAATGTAATACTACACATTAACAAATCAAAAGGGAAAAATCACATGATCATTTAGATTGATACTGAAGAAGCATTTGACAAAATTCAACATCCTTTTCTGATAAACATTTCAAAAGGTAGGAATCAAAGGTAACTTCCTTAATATGATAAAGGGCATATATGAAAAACCCATAGCCAGCCTCATACTTAATGGTGAGAGAGTGAAAGCCTTCCCTCTAAGATAGGGAATGATACAAGGATGCCCTCTGTCACTGCTATTATTCAACATTGTACTAGAAGTTTGAGCTAGAGCAAGCAGGCAGGAAAAAGAAATAAAAGGCATCCAAACTGGAAAGGAAGAAGTAAAACTTTCATTATTTACAGATGACATGATACTATACTTGGAAAATCCTGAGAAATCTATGAGAAAGCTTCTTGAGCTAATAAATTCAGCAAAGTGGCTAGATAAAAGGTTAATGTGCAAAAATCAGTAATGTTTCTATACACAAGCAATGACCTAACTGTGGAGACAATTAAGGAGAAAATTCCATTCAAAATAGCAATCAAAAGAATCAAGTATCTAGGAATAAACTTGTCCAGGGATGTAAAGACCTGTACACAGAAAAGCATATAACATTTCTAAAAGAAATCAAAAAAGATCTGAATAGGTGGAAAGACATTCCCTGCTCATGGATAGGAAGGCTAAATGTTGTTAAGATGTCAGTTCTACCCATATTGATCTACAGATTCATTGCCATACCAATGAAAATTTCAACAACCTACTTTGAGGGCTTGGAAAAACTTGTTATCAAATTCATTTAGAAGGGAAAGAGACCTCAAATAGCTAACTATAGCCTAAAAAAGA
Source organism: Myrmecophaga tridactyla (assembly GCA_004026745.1). Classification (NCBI taxonomy): domain Eukaryota; kingdom Metazoa; phylum Chordata; class Mammalia; order Pilosa; family Myrmecophagidae; genus Myrmecophaga; species Myrmecophaga tridactyla. The sequence continues at coordinate 8,502 of PVIY010006400.1, read as the reverse complement.
ACAAAGTAAGGTGTCAGCATTTCCTGATTTTAAAGGTTATTATAAAGGCACAGTGGTCAAAACAGGAGTACTGGCACAAAGATAGAAATATTGACCAACAGAATTGAATCAAGAATGTGGAAATTGACCACCAAATCTATGGTCAATTGATCTTGAACAAGGCCACCAAATCCATTGAACTGTGATAAAAAAAAAAAGTCTTTTCAATAAATGGGTATGAGAGAACTGGATCTCAAATGCCAAAAGAATGAAAGAGGACCCTTACATTACACCCTATATAAAACTTAACTCAAAGTAGACCAAAGATCTAAATATAAGAGCCAGTATCATAAAGCTCCTAGAAAAAAATATGGGGAAATATCTTCAAGACATAGTAATAGGAGGTAGCTTCCTAAACTTTACACCCAAAGCACAAGCAACGAAAGAAAAAATAGATAAATGGGAACTCCTCAAAATCAAATGCTTCTGCACCTCAAAAGACTTTGTAAAAAAGGTGAAAAGGCAACCAACTCAATGGGAGAAAATATTTGGAAATCATGTATCAGATAAAAGTTTGATATCCATATACATAAAGAAATCATACAACTCAACAATAAAAGAACAAACAACTTAATTATAAAATGGGCTAAAGATATGAATAGACATTTTTCTGAGGAGCAAATATAGATGGCTAAAAAGCATATGAAGAGAACCTCATTTTCATTAGCTATAAGGGAAATGCAGATCAAGGCTACAATACTTATAAGTATTGTACCACCTAATACTTATAAGAATGGCTCCTATTAAATAAACAGGAAATTACAAATGTTGGAGAGGATGTGGAGAAATTGAGACACTTACGCACTGCTGGTGGAAATGTATATTGGTACAGCTGTTAAGGAAGATAGTTTGACGGTTCCTTTGAAAACTAAATATTGAGTTTCCCTATGACCTGGCAATACCACTACTTGGTATATAGCTAGAAGAGCTGAAAGCAGTGACACAAACAGACATTTACACACTAATATTCATAGCAGCATTATTCACAATTGCCAAAAAGATGGAAATGATCCAAGTGCCCATCAACAGACAAGTGGATTAACAAAATGTGATATAAACATATGATGGAATACTATATAGCAGTAAGAAGAAATGAGGTCCTGAAGCATTTGACAACACGGATGAACCTTGAGGACATAATGCTGAGTGAAATAAGTCAGACACAAAAAAATAGATACTGTATGATTTTGCTTTTATAATCTTGGTAAAGGTAAATTCAGAGACCTATAATACAGAATATAGGGGATCTAGAGAGATACATGGATGCTAAAGATGGGTGAACATCTAGCTAATGAGGTTGAACTGAAATGTAAGGGAATGGATAGAAGTGAAGGCAGTTCATCAGTGGGTCTATAAGTAATATTGCCATATTGAAGGTGAACATGATTGAAAGGGGTTAATTAAAGCCATGTATCCCACCGATTAACACTACCAATATAAATAAGTTCTTGCATGAACTACTTCAAAGGTATGGATTTTGTACAAAGAGTAAATGATATCAGGGTATAGGAAGAAAACTACTATTGCATGCTATTAGCCTTGTTTAACAGGAAGACATCAACAGAACCACAGCAATACCGGGGGAAACAATGGGGGCTGGGGGTGGGGAGGAAAAGAGTTAAGGGGAGGTTTAGATTTTCTATTTGGTGAAGGTGTGTTTATCAGTTATTTTTCTGTTGGGAACAATGAAAATTGTCTAAAATTGTCTAAGTGAGGGTACTGTGAGACATGGACTGTTGACTTTGGACATTATACATGATGCCCAATGGATGGATGTAGCTGAAGGATACATTGGCTGAGAAGAAGAATAGTGAACTATGGTATATACATATGATCAAATATTGTACTGCAACAGAAAGGAATGAAGTCATGAGGCATGCATGGACCTGTAGGACATTATGTGATGTAAATAAGCCAGGAACAAAAGAGCAAATATTGTATCATCTCATTTAGAAAATACTTTTAAAAAAATGGGGCCTAGAATGTAAGCTTTTATAGCAGTAACATTTAGTCTGGAGCTATAATGTTATTTCTAGATTTTGAGAGGTTGTGCTATATATGTATAACCTGGTATTTTTTGGGTACCTGTGTGCCACCTAAGGCTCAGAGTAGGAGTTCTGCAGTTCTGAAGATCAGCAATACCACATACAGCAACAGTTAAAAAAATTGAAAAAGATGAGGCTTCAATTAGAGATAAGAATGAAGCCAATTGGGTTGAGACTAAGGTAAATCAGAATACAGGGGTAAGGAGGACACTGTCTGTATTTTAGAACTTTATCTACTCTATGACCAAAGGAAGAGAGGTTTATTTTGTCCAAAATGTAACTTTTCTGTAATGCATAATCTAACTCAACCTGTCTGGATACATCATTTAAACAACCCAAACACGGGAACCCAGAATGGGAATGAGGGCTTGCATTTCTCTATAGCTTAGTGAATGCCCAGATACATACCAGAGTATGTTGAGCAGATAATTAAAAAGTATTGGCAAAGTCCCTTGAGGGATGGGAGAAAAAATATGAACTATTAAACCTTACCACTGGAGAAACCCCAGATACTGTCTCAAATACAAGGGACTCCCAAGTCAAGAGGCTAAGCCCTTAATCTTGAGGCTTGGCCTATAGACTTATTTATGAAGTGGAGAAGCTACATCTACCTATAGTTATGCCCAAGGGTTATTTCCAGAGAATCTCTTTTGTTGCTCAGATGTGGCCTCTCTCTAAGCCTAACTCTGCAAGTAAAATCATTACCTTCCCCCTCTACATGGGATATGACATCCAGGGGTGAAAATTTCCCTGACAAAGTGGGATATAACTTCCAGGGATGGTCCTGGCCCTGGCACTATGGGATCGACAATGCCTTCCTGACCAAAAGGGGGAGAAGAATTGTAACAAATAAGGTATCAGTGACTGAGAGATTGCAAATAGATTTGAGAGGCTACTCAGATGTAAGCTTCAGCTATATATTGCTATTTATCATGGTTTGGTTTGCCAAACTTCAATAAAAACCATTCCTTCCAACCCTAAAGAACACCTAGGGCCTCATCTGAGATCCAACAAAGGTTCCATGCACCATGATTACTTTCCGGAAAGCTACAACCTCCAGGTGGGTTCCTAGGCCAGAGAAGTCCTAAAACCCAGAGGGGCCAGCCTCTCCAGAACATCTAGTTCCATCCCCCTATCCTATATTATCGACAGCCCTCTCCAACATGAAAAGTTACAATGGGCATAAACATACCCCTGAAGACTGGGAGAAAGATCAAAGGAGAAGGCAGAGTTATTACAGAGTAGATAGGATTTAACAAATGAGTATGACTGCTGAATCATTATTTTGATATTTCTTTTAGTCTCCAGTGTCTTAGAGCAGCCAGGAGAAACCTAAGATTGTAGAACTGTGACCCATACCAAAATCTGAAATCTATTCTGTGTCTAAGTGTTGTGATGTCCTTTGAAATGTATTGCTTTTTTGTATATATGTTATTTTTCAAAATAAAAAATTAGAAAACTGAAGGAACAACAGATGTTTCAACAATAATAATGGGAGATTCAATATACCACTCTTCTCTATAGAAAAACAACCAGACAGAGGATCAACAAGGAAATAGAGAACTGTTAGACCTAACATACATATATAGATCATTACATCCCCAAATACTAGGATATACATTTTTCTCTAGTGCTCATAGAACGTTCTCCAGGATAGTACATATGCTGAGACACAAAACAGGCTTTAATACATTTAAAAAGATTGAAATTATTCAAAGCACTTTCTCTGATCGCAATGGAATGAAGCTGGAAATCAATAACCACCAAAAAAAAAAAAACAAAACACACACACACAAAACCCCAACTTTCACATATATATGGTAATTAAATAACACGTTCTTAAATAATCAGTGGGTCAAAGAAGAAATTGCAAGAGAAATCTGTAAATATCTGGAGACAAATGAAAAAGAGAATACAACATCAGAACTTATGGATGTGGCAAAGGCAGAGCTGAGAAAGGAATTTATTGCCTTACATGCCTATATTAAAAAAGAAGAAAGTAAAAATTGAGGACTGAACTGCTCAGGAGAAACAAGAGAAAGAACAGCAAACTAACCCCAAAGCAAACAGAAGAAGAGAAATAATGAAGTTAAAGTAGAAACAAATGAATTTGAGAACAACAACAAAACAAAATAAATCAATAAAATCAATAAAACAAAAAGTTTGTTCTTTGAGAAAATCAATAAAATCAATGAACCCTCAGCTAGGATGACAAAGAAAAAAAGAGAGAGGATGCAAATAAGCAAAATCAGAAATGAGATGGGGGTCATTACCATGGACCCTGAAAAAATAAAAAAAATCATTAGAGGATATTATGAACAATTATACGTCAACAAACTAGACAAATTATTAGCTGAAATGGACAAATTTCTAGAAACACACGAACAAGCTACACTGACTCGAGAAGAAATAGAAGACCTCAACAAACTAATCACAAGTAAAGAGATTTAATCAGCCATCAAAAATCTTCATTCAAAGAAAAGCCCAGGACCAGATGACTTCAAGGGGGAATTTTACCCAATATTCCAAAAACAACTAACACCATTCTTCCCCAAACTCTTCCAAAAAGTTGAGGAAAAAGGAACACTACCTAACTCATTGCATGCAGTTAACATCACTCTATTATGAAGACCGGCTAAAGATACTACGAGAAAGGAAAACTACAGGCTAATTTCCCTAATGAATATATGTGTAAAAATTCTCAACAAAAATTGAATCCAACAGCATATTAAAAGAATTGTACACCATGACCAAGTGGAGCTTATTACAGGTATGCAGGGTGGTTTATCACCAGAAAATCAATCAATAAAATACAACACACATTAACAAATCAAAATTCTCATTTTGATTGATGCTGAAAAAGCATTCAAAAAAATTCAGCATCCTTTTCTGATAAAAACACTTCAAAAGGTAGGCATCAAAGGAAACTTCCTCAATATCATAAAGGGTATATATGAAAAACTCATAACCAGCATTGTCTTCAACAAGGAGAGGCTAAAAGCCTTCCTCTTGAGCTCAGGAATGAGACAAGGATGCCCACTGTCATCACTATTATTCAACATTTGCTAGAAGGTCTAGCTAAAGCAATCATGCAAGAAAAAGAAATAAAAGCATCCAATTGGAAAGGAAGTAATAAAACTTTCATTATTTGCAGATAACATGATACTATATTTGGAAAGTCCTAAGAAATCTATGACAAAGCTGCTTGAACTAATAAACAAATTCAGTCAAGTGGTGGGATACAAGACTAATGTGCAAAAATCAGTAATGTTTCTATACACAAGCAGTTACCTGAGGAAACAACTGAGAAAATTCCATTCAAAATGGCAACTAAAAGAATCAAGTATCTAGGAATAAACTTGACCAGAGATGTAAGGGACCTATACACAGAAAACTGCATAACATTGCTAAAAGAAATTAAAGAAGATCTAAATAGGTGGAAAGACATACCATTTTCATGGATAGGAATGTTGAATGTCATCAAGATGTCAATTCTACCCAAATTGATCTACATATTCAACGCAATACCAATCCAAATTCCAACAACCTACTTAGAAGACTTGGAACAACTAGTTATCAAATTTATTGACAAGGGAAAGGAGTCTCAAATAGCCAAAAACAACCTATAAAAAGAAGAATGAAGTGGGAAGACTGACCCTTCCTGACTTTAAAGCTGGTCAAAAATTGTTATGTACCCCTAGAAATGCCTTGCCTTCTAATCCTGATTCAATATTGTAGGGTGGGATCCTTTGATTAGATTGTTTTCATGGAGATACTATCTTCTTAATTGTGGATGGGACCTTTTGGCTAGATGGAGATATGACTTAGTCCATTTAAGGTGTGTCTTGATTAGTCTACTGGAGTCCTTTAAAAAGGGAGACATTTTGGAGAAAACACAGTTGCTTCAGAGTCGACAGAGACACAGACATGTGAAGATGCTTGGAGTACCAACAGAGAGAGCAGACATCTAGATAGGGACGTTTGGAGATGCAGAGCCCAGCAGACGTTACTATGTGCCTCCCCATGGGATACAAAGTAAGCCAGAACCCACAGTTGTGTCCCAAAGGAGCTAAGTGAAGGCCCACAGATGCTTAGAGAGAAGCATCTAGCATTGGAAACAATGGAACTGGGAACAAGGGCCAGCAAATGCCAGCCTTGTACCTTTCCATCAGCCTTCCTGGAGTCAAGGCATATTTTTCTGGATGCCTTAGTTTGGACACTTTTATGGCTTTAGGCCTGTAAACTTGTAACTTAATAAATTCCCCTTTTAAAAGCCATTCCATTTCTGGTATATTGTATTCTAGCAGCATTTAGTAAACTAAAGCAATCATGGTGTATAATTCTTTTAATGCACCACTGGATTCAATTTGCAAGTATTTTGTTGAAAAATTTTGCGTCTATATTCATTTGGGAGATTGGCTTGTAGTTTTCCATTCTTGTAGATGGCAAAATGTTAAAATTGGTGAATCTGGGTATCTGGTGAGGGGGAGAGAGGTATTTTGGAGTTCTCTGTGTAGGGTTTGCATTATTTTTATAACTGTCCTCTAAGTTTGAACATTTTTTCAAAATAAAATATTCAAAAGATCTGAGAGAGTAACTAAAGGTACAATCACAATTAAATGCAATATGTGATCTTGAGTTGGAAAAGAAAATGCTCAAAAGGACACTGGGACACATGAAAAAAAATAGAAATACACACTAAGCTTTATATCAATGTTAAATTTCTCAAACTTGATAAAAACTGTACTTGCAGTGGTTACATAAATGAATATTCTTGGTCTTAAGAAACATATATGGAAGTATTGGGTGTTCAAGGAGCATGATGCATACAAACTATTCTCAAATGTTCTGAGAATAAATAGATGGATTGATAAATAGATGGAGATGGAATGATATGGAAAATCTGGCAAAATGTTAAAATTGGTGGATCTGGGTGAGGGTGGGGTGGTCCGTTGGAGTTCTCTGTATGGAGTTTGTATTATTTTTGCATTTTGATGTCCCCTGTTTGAAAGTACTTCAAAATAAAAATTAAAAAAAAAAAAGAGCTGGTCAGAACAGCATGGTATTAACACAAAGATAGATGTATTGATTAAGGGAATCAAATTCAGTGTTCAGAAGTAGACCCTCAGATCTATGGCCAGCTGCTCTTTGACAAGGCTCCCAAATCTACTGAACTGGGACAGAATAGTCATTTCAATAAATGAGGCTGAGTGAACTGGATATCCATAGCCAAAGGAATGAAAGAGGACTCCTACTTCACACTCTATTCAAAAACAAACTCTAAGTGGATAACAGACCTAAATATAAGAACCAGTGCCATAAAACTCCTAGAAGAAAATATAGGGAAACATCTTCAAGAAGTAGAAATAAGGGATAGATTTTCAGACCTTATACCCAAAGCACAGACAACAAAAGGAAAAAACAGATAAATCCACAAAATCAAAAGTTTCTGTGCCTCAGAGGGCGTTTTCAAAAGGTGAAGAGGCAGCCAACTCAATGGGAGAAAATATTTGGCAACCATATATCTGATAGGGGTTTGATATCCAGTATATATAAAGAAATTGTACAACTCAACGGAAGGACATACAACCCAAGTATAAAACGAGCAAAAGATATGAATGGACACTTTTCCAAAGAGGAAATACAATTACTAAAAAGCACATGAAAAGATGTTCATTTTCATTAGGTTTAAGGGAAGTGAAAATCAAAACCACAATGAGGTATTATCTCACACCTATAAAAATGCCTACCATTAAACAAGCAGGAAACTACAAATGTTGGAGAGAATGTGGAGAAATTGGAACTTATTCACTGCTGTTGGGAATGTATAATGATACAGCCACTGTGGAAGACAGTTTGGTGGTTCCTCAGAGAACTAAATATAGAGTTGCCCTACAACCCAGTAATACCTTTATTTGATATATACCCAGAAGAGCTGAAAGCTGAAAGCTGAAAGCGTGCATGGACAGACATTTGTACACTGATGTTCATGGTAGCATTATTTATGGTTGCCAAGGTTTGGAAACAGTCCCGGTGTCCATCAACAGATGAGTGAATGAAGAGTGTTCTCTCTCTATATATATGATGGAATATTATGCAGCAATAAGAAGAAACGAGATCCTGGGGCATATGACAACATGGATGAATCTTCAAAACATAATGCTGGGCGAGATAAGCCAGACACAAAAGGAAATACTTTTTTTTTTTGCAGTTTCCACTATTTCACTTACAATGTGATCAGTTTTTTATGCACACGTATTATGTTTAGGCTTTTCACACTCATATCTTTAACATATCAGATTTTAGTAAAATTTTTGATTTTGCTCTGATATTGTCTCTCTTCTTAAGATAGATAGCATGGCCCCGGTAAGATTGAAGTATTTGAAATGAGAAGTTATGTGCATAAGGTTTGACATTA